>JAVSBS010026387.1:0-12613 GCA_033124195.1 Coracias cyanogaster | reverse complement strand
TAATTGCACTTAAGAAATTGACTGTGCAAATTTAATGAAGGCTTTAAGGATGTGGATTTACTGTGCAAGTGTGGCAGGGGGGAACAAAAATAGTAAACAATTTCCAATTCCCAACAACTGGATATGTTTTTAAACAAGTTTCAGGAGATACAGCTTCATTTCCACAAGAACTGTGGGAAATAATGGGGTCTGTGGGACATGGAAACAAATCAACTGCTTTTCTTAAACTCACAGTTAATTGCACTTAAGAAATTGACTGTGCAAATTTAATGAAGGCTTTAAGGATGTGGATTTACTGTGCAAGTGTGGCAGCCAAATTATCTATCCATGGATTTAGGAGTCCCTTAATACTCATAGAGGTGATAGACCATAATGGCTCTGAGGAACTATTAAATCCATCAGGTCAAAAGCAACTTCACATGACAAATTTTACACCTACATTAAAAACTGTCCGACATTCCCCTGACATCCTAACTGTTAAAACAGTTGCTTTTGTTGCTAGATGAACTGCAACATTCACTAACTGTCCTTTTGCAGTTTTTGACATATTCTTCATTGTTCCACTTTGATTTCAATAAAAATATTGTCTGATATGATGACAAGAGAATTCATTAGGAACTCCCTAATCCACCAAAATCTTTGATTTTACATTGTGAAAGAGAAAATGATATGGAAGAGGAAAAAGTATAGCGCCATTAGGAGTCAAGTTCCCTGAAAAGAACTTGGAGTCTAAGGAAAAATAAACCTGATAACCATGGCACAATAAATTTCCAATGTCTAAAATTTCTCTGGAAATGAGGAGAAAGAAATGAAAATTCCTGTTACAACACCATCCTCACTTTTTTTCTATTATATACCTACTATATATCACTCCTTAGAGACCCATCTGCTCCTACTTCATCTGTCTTTCTAGTAACTCTTGTGCAGAGTAATGTCACCGAAAGAAATAAAGGGGCAAAGTGGAACACCACTGATAGCGCTGCCCAGGGTAATTTAGTGGGCCATGACAATATTCGTAAAAGAAATATATGTATACCTATTGTGGCAATGGTATAGAGAGAGACAAATCACTTCAGCGTGAGCTGTTGGTGTGGGAAGCTTCCAATTCTCTCTCATTACATATGTTATTAGAAAGCTGAGGCAGGCTCATAATGATCCTCAGCCTTGTTTTCGATGTTAGTCAAATCACTTAACCTTGTCACCTCCCTTTAACCTTCTATCTCAACCCAAGAGCATTGACAAGATCAAGGAACATAAAACACTTCATATCCTCTTGATGGTGGAATGTGATACAGCAGCAATAGAATAGCTTTTGCTTTAACTCTGTTCTTTTGTTTCAACTGGGTATAATATAATAAGCAACTCATAGGGGATTTAAAAAAACATATTAAATTAAAACTATTCTGAGATTTTGAAACAAGAAAAGATATATTCGTGTATGGGAATGCCTGCTATTGAAAGAAAGGGAAATATCTACCAAGTAGTAAAAAAAAAAAAACAAACCCCAAACAGAAGCAACGAAATAAAAAATCACAAACATGATAAATTGCTAAAATATTTCTGTGAAGGACGAGATGTGAAAGAAACAGAAGAAAATTTAAGAAAAGAAAATACCAGGTTATAAGAGAAGAAAATACCAGCTTAAAGAAGAGAGAGATAGAAGACTTAGACTTGGATGATATTTTAGAAGAAACTAGGTTGACAGGCACAGCCTTTCACTGGGCAGAGTGTACTAATTGTGAGATCAAGTCTTTATTGGGACTGTTAAGTAACAATGAGACTCTTCTAAATCACATTGGGAAAAGAGACTGGAAATAGAGAGTCACAGAGAATTTGTTTCTAGGAGACTCTCATTTTTGTGCTGCAAAGCTAGCAGGCTCTTGTGTCAGAAAAATATTCTGAATTAGCATTGACTTTGTCCAGCAGTTGGAAGCGCCTGCTCAAACACTCACTGTGGTTGATACTCAGAACTTTGATGTTCTTGTTGTTGTATAATTTCTTATGGCAGATAGTTTCGGCTTTGCTCCACAAATTGATCCTAGCTGCTTCCAAACAAAGAAAAGGCAGGGGAGGGGGGATGGGAATTATGGTTGTTTAAGCAGTAATTCTTGCGGTGCTGAGGAGTTCATGCAAACCGTACAGTACAGTTTACTGTTAGCACATTCTTAGAGTTCTTGCTCGAGTGTTAGAAATAGGTAAACAATTTTTTATTAGGGACGGTCTTTTAGAAGACAAGTTGGGATTTTTTTGGTTGGTTGGTTTCGGTTGGGTTTTTTTGTTGTTGTTCTTACATTGATACTCATCTAGGATTCATCACCTAGAGAGTGTTTTGAGAAACTGAACATGTAGAACTGAAAATAAAATTAAAATATTTGAAAAAAAAAATTGAAATTAACTATCTGGCAAATAATGAAAGTTAGTTTAGCTAAAGAAGTTCTGCCTTCTTTCTCCCACAGAAGTTCAGTTTCCATTGATTCACAGCATTTAAATACTCTTATGAATACACCACAACAGCTTTTTTTTTTTTTTAAAGGTACCTCATGTTTGTTAATTTTTCAGCGTTGCCACCTTGAGGTTATGGTTTAAGACAGGAAAACCACATTTTTTAGCAGAATGACACTGTTTTCTCTATATGAAATATGTATTTTCCTGCAAAATCACCAGCACCTTCTGGATACCAAGTAATGCATTTTATCATGAGCCATTATTGCAGCATGACCAGGACTGCATTCCCTCAGCTATAACTGCTGCTGCAATGGTTAAGGTTGGACTTGATGATCCTAGAGGTCTTTCCCAACCTAAATGGTTCTGATTCTATGAATGTATATAGAGCACCCTCATAATGATTCTTCGCAGCATTGTGTCTCAGAGGCCAGATACTCTCAGTGTCTACACTAAAACTGGTGTTGCAAATGATAAGCCACCCTCAGCAGCTGCTGTAGAAGCAACTATTGAGGGTATTCTGCTATTGAAGATAGCATGAGGATAAGGTGACTTCCTCACCCAAAACCGTGGTTTTTTTTCAGGAAGCCTCATTCACCACTGCTATCAGTTTGCTGGTAAATAAGGAATGGAAGGAAATAGTAGTTATATATAGACAGACTTTTTTTTTTTTTTTACTAGGTTGAATTTCTATGCCTTCTCTCTTACATAGCCATATCTATTTAAGGAATGTGTATCCCTAAATGATGAAGAAAGACTGTTTGAATATCACCGTAGTTTAATTTTGATCAACCTTCAGTGAAGTCAGTGACTGTGGAGAGCAAGACATCTACTAATATCAGCAATATCTCTTTTTAAAAGGAAAAAATTATGCTTAATGTGTAATAAATCCTCCAGGAAAACACATTCTTTGAATACTCACGTTGCAGAACTCTATCTGGGAAAGATCTGCAAGTGGTACTTTAAATGAGTTGTTTTGCAAGCCAAAAACCCAATCTGCATCAGCTTTTTCCACTTTAGAGTTATAAAGAAAGTCAATATTTAAAAGCTAAATACCACAGCAGGCTTCATATCTCTTTTTGTAATCACTTAACCACACAGGTAATGACCCATAAGAAAAATCTATCATGATATTTACCACATCAGCTGAGTACAATTAAATTATATAAGTTAATGGGTTTTCTTAGTGACTGAGACTACAAAAATAATTCCTTTTTTTCTTTTGTTTTCTTGAGCAAGGACTAAGATTACTTCCCCCTCCTCCCCACCTCATTTGATGGTTCTTTGTACAATCACTGCCCTGAAAATGTCATCTTTTATTTGAAAGGAATACAGATGTTAAGGCTCCTTTTCTCAGCGGAAGTATAGCTATATTTTCTACCCCTTTGGAATCAAGGTACAGAGCTCTGTGCTTTTCTAGTGATGTTTTGTGATGCTAATAATTCCTCCTCCTTGAAATCCTTCAGAACAGCTAGACGATGTCCGGCCCACCTAGTGGTGGGGGAAATATGGAACTTTTACTTAAAATAGGTTAAACTGTTTTCAATTCAGTGTATTTCGCATAATTTGAGAGCAATAGAGAGGCATTAAGGAGCCAGAAAACAGCAAAGACAGTTTTAAATAAGCCCTGGTCCTTTACTGTGTTCTGGTGTAAACTAGACTCTCTTCTTCCTCCCTCTCTGCCTTTCCCAAGCCCTTCCCTTTACCCTCTCAGAGCTTTCCTGAAGCAAAATTATCTGAGCCTACGCTCTGTGTCTTGGTCTGCCTTACTACTTTACAAATCCAGACACAAGCTATCCATTACAAAATAGAGTCATGCTGCAGATGGACAGTTGCCTTTTCTTTTAATGATGGTGAAATATAGACAAAAAGCTGATGTTTAGTAATAAAGATACATGGTACATGAAGATAGTATCCAAGCTTTGATAGCTATGAATCAAAATCTTTGTCAAACTGAAAGAAAAGCAGGATCCTGGTACTCACTAGCCATTTAGTTAAATGAGCAAATCCAAGGAGTTTGTGAGGAAGAAAAAGTCTCAGGGAGCTTGGGAGGTGGAAGTTGGTTTTTTTATTATCACACAAGCAGGGATGAAACACTTCTGCTTGGCAAGAACTTTAGTGTACCTGTTGAATGGACATCATCAGCCTGCAGGAACTCAGGGTTTGAGCTTTGCATTAATTGTCAAATCTTGAGTTCTCTTTATATGCACCCTGTCTCTCTTCCCTTTTAGGAAATGTGGAAGATGGGCCACAATGGCATGTAGTATGTTTTGCAAATACATACTGAGAAAGCTCCTGTTTCTCTGTGTGTGATTTATGTGTAATCATGGAAGTTCAAAAGTCTTCTTGGCAGCTGCAGAACCTCCAATAGGTGGGGGTTTTAATTACTTTTTTACCCAGTAAACTTCTTCTGACAAAGTCAGATGGATGAGACCAGAACACCATAAAACCTCAAAAGATGAAGGGTACTGTATATCAGCACATTTTCTCAGAAAATAGCAGTAATGCATCTGGGCTGTATTATATTTTACCAGGTTTGTTCAGCTACATTTAAGCAATGACTGAAAAAACATAAGAGTACTCTGCTTCAAAAATATATTCAGGAGAAGGCAACCTGAAGTGCCTGGAGACTGGTGTATGTCAAACTGTTACTATGCCCTGAACAGGTCTTAAACCGTTGGATTTTCTGTAACTTTTCTCTCATGGGACTTTTGTTGAACTAAAAGAGTCTTAAGGAGAATTGCATATGAGAAATGTGCCTTGTAGTCTGCTTGTTAATAGAAATGTTTTGGTAAAATACCGTAAATTATTAGCTTCAGAGTTGTTGGTGGAGATTATCAAACCATTTACAGAGGTTAATCCTGGATTCATTACAAAGAAAAGAAGGAAGTAATAACAATGCTGTGGTATTAATGGTTAGCTTTCAAAACTGGAAGGCAGTGAGATCTGAGGCTTTAAAATTGGCTCCACAACTGACACAGCAAACTAAGTCCATCTTCTTAGAGTTTTATATCTTAAAGGGCGGATAAAACACTTTCTCTGGAAATCCCCGGGTTATGGACTTGTAGAAGAAATAATTGGGTGCATTTATAAGTTTGTAGAGGCATTTGACTTACCTATTCCACTGTCCTCCCACCATGAAAACACATTGCAATGCTCACTCAGGGGTTTTGTTTAGATTCAGTGTTAGTTACAAATGTCAGATGAATTTTGCCTTTTGCCTTTATTTGAGGCCTTTTTTTTAACCTGGTTTATTTAATTCCTTTATTTCTCCCCCTAGAACCTCACCACTACTTTTTCTTCTTCTCACTTTGGACCTTATCCAAAACTTATTAAAATCAATAGATTTTTTAATGCATGCTATTAAATGAATTCATTTCATTTTAAAGAGAACTGAAAAAAAAAGTATGAAATTGTCACAACATTATGCTGGCTTTACATATTTATGAAGGAAGAGTAAACTTACTATTATGATAGCTTGTATTCAGTGGAAATCTGTATTATAAATGAGCTCAACTACAGTTTATTAGCACTGAACTGAGTGCTGGTCTTTACTCTGTCTTTGGGGATAGCAAACCATGCTCAGTATTATTATTCTTATTCTTGCTCTCCAGCTTGAATTCTTTGTATGTAATATTATTCTTTCGGGAATTTTAAAATTGAATTTTATATGATTGTTAAGCTTGAGTAGTACTGTAGAGGTTAAACAAAACTAGAAGTTAGATTTCAGGATGGTAACGTTGTATGGTATCTGTTTTAAGCTGGTGAGTTAATGAAATCATTCTAGGCAAAACATACTACATTTTGTAATCTTTAATGCTTTAAAATGCACATTAGATTTCATGACAATAGATAATAGAAACACATACAATAATAAGTGAGTGGGAAATAATAAGCCTATTCTGGAAACTAAACACTATGAAGCTAATAGATGAAAATTGTACTTGTTCATGTGTACAAATATATTTTTTCTAATTTGTACAGAGGAGGGGAGACTGGTAAATGATGTCATCCCTGGGGGGAACCAAAGAGCTGCTGCTTCAGCCTCCCTCTCTGTGCTTCTCCACCAACTCTCTCAGATCTGTAAACCATTTTATTCAAATTACACCAACATCCAAAATATTGCACTTGACCCTGTTTGACTTGACCTGAAGTCAAGTGGGGTTATATATCTGTGGTTTTTCCTAGCAGAGGTTCATGCCAATTCTTTGAGTACTTTGGGAGTAAGCACATTTGTAACACCTAAATTTCACCTGGAGGTGCATCACCTGTGCACATTGAGTGGAGAATCTTACTCTGAGCTGAAGTAATATCTGAAGCTCAGAAGCCTTCAGCAAACACTTGTTCTAAAATGAGAGGAGGCTCCTTTTGTCCATGGGCCTTCTCAGCAAGAATTGGTTAGACTTTCTACTCCAAAGGGAATAATCCTGACTTTGTAATGGATTTTAACTTTTATGTGACTATGTATTTACATCTATTAATTATTCTATGCCAAGACTGACTATCTATAGCACAATATTTCAAGATAATTTAAGCAGTAAAACGTCACTAGTGCTTCTTCCTTCAGGACAGTATCGTGCTAAAAATTTTCAGATTTCATAACAGTCGGACAGGAGCAACAAGAGAAACAACACAATTTTTTCCCCCATTTCTAATTTTCCACCCTATTCATTAAGTGATTATATACTTAATTTTGCCAGGGAATAGTTATATTTGTGTAAAAAAAAAAAATTTCCTTAATATAGTGTGTTTCTAGACTTATTGCCAGGTAATAAATTTACATTTGTTCTAAACATCCCATCATTTAATCTTTGCAGAATAACAGAAGTTTCTTTGCTAATCTGTATTTGAATGCTTTGCATAGATACAGGTGGATCTAAATATCATTCTCCCCTGTTTAAGACCTTATTAGTTTCAAAATAGTCTTAAATACAGTCTTCCACAATTACTTTTATAATTCATTTTTGCAATTAAAGAGACCTTGAAGTATGTATTTTGCTGGTCCATATACTTCATTGTTTCTTAGTGATAATTAATCACTTCACAAAGATTTTCCTGCATATTTAGAATTTACATTAGTTAAAAAAAAAAATCTTTTGAGGAAATCTTTTCGGGAGTTTACTACCCTCAGCCTAAGGTCAAGAGGAAAATGCATTTATATTCCTCCACACATGGTGCTGTTCACTGTGAGACTTGCAAAGATCTGGTCCTGGCTGACACCATCTCACTGCATCTAAAATTAATTTAAACTCAATCAATCTTCTAGTTCAGAATACATATCTGTATCTAATCTATTCTCTTATTTTCGTGCATGCACATGCATGTACAGTTTCTGTGAGTATGAGGGAGTGAAACAGATGGCTTTAACAGCAAGATTTTCCACTGACTTTTATTTAATATAATATTTTCACAGGAAAATAAACCTTCACATGATTTATTAGGTATTTCTTGAACAGGAAACCTAGTAAGTATCCAAGTCATCTTCATTTCTTCCCCAAATAGGTATTACGTCATCCAAATACAACACTTAGTAATTTTCTGAGGAAATAATATTTTTTGTAGTTGTTGCTTTAATAAGCATATTGCTTTTACTTTTTAGGTACTTCACTGAGAGTTTACCATAGACATGTAAAGCAGAAATAGGTTTGTATGTTGTCACCTATCTTGCACAGAACAGCGATTTAATCTAACTAGAAAGATTTTGCCTACAGCAGGCAGTTTCAAAGGGGCACTGTTGGTTGTGGATGAACACACCCTGACACCTGTTTTTCTTCTTCCACATATAGTTGTGCAAAAGTGAAGGAATGACTGAGCATGCATGATTTATAATACTGGTTATACTAAGAAGCATAGAGTATGCACTGCTAACTCCTCTTAATGGCTTTATAAAGCTGCCTTTCTGACATGTGCTTTCATTGATTTAAGACAAACTAATCCCAGTATTTTCTTATTTGTTTTTATGGGTGGTGGAAGAAGCCAATGGCATTAAGACCCAGTTTTACATGTCAAAAAAGAAGCATCAGCCACATAGAAACTCCTCTCCCAGTGGACCGAAGAGGCTTGGCACGTGTGGTTGATGGAGGCAGGTCTAGAGATTAAACCAAGTGTTACTCCAAAGAATCACTCTTTCTGGTATGTTTCCATAGTCTCCCAAAGGAAATGCAGTCAAATGTTTAACTAAAGTTAATCCCTTCCCCAATTACTATTACACAGCTGAAGCTGTAGCAGACAGCCAATAACAGCAGAGCAGTTCAGTTACTCTAGGCCTTAGAGAAAGAGGCTTGACATACGGTGTATGGAAACCTCAGCAGTTCTGAAACTTCTATTTACTTTCAAAGTGCTATTATCCATGATATGAAAATGTCATTCTCCTTTCCAAGAGCAGCAGGAAGCATCACAACTTACTTTGTGTGTGTATCATAAGGCATTTTAATGGTAAAGGCTAATAGAAAACACTACTTAAAGGATAAAGTTCTGCCAGGGTAACTCACCTGGAATGCTCTGAGTCATATTGGTAATATCACTGTTGAGAATAATATGCATATAAGAGACAAATACCTAAGTTTGGGGCTGATTTTGCTAGACTAAAAGGGCATTGCTGTGGAATTTTTCTAAGGACTTGTGATCTCTAGCATTTGTTTTGTTTTTTTTTTCCTTCTCTCATGTGAATTGAAATAAGAACCTAGAATAAGCACTGTTTAATTTTAATGACTTAGTTAAACAAATGCATTTTATCATTTCATCAGGCTTATGGATTTTTTTTTTCTCCATCATTGAGCTGTACAATACAAATATTGGTTTTGCAGATAAGGAATTCAATTAGCATTTCAAAGGGGTCAAATTCACTCCTTCTCATAGCAAGTTCTTATTAGCTTCTTTGAGATGATTGGGAGCCTTGATGAAATTAGATAGCCTAACAAAGTGAAGGAACATACATAAGGAAAGAGAAAGTAATGTTTTATTTTGATTTAACACAAAAAGCCTTCCTGAAAATTATTCCAGAAGCTCATGAAAATTCGGGGAACAGGGTATTCATAAATGTCAGTAGTAGTAGCTTACTTAATGGAGGTATGCAAATGAATTGACGTCTAGAATTTTCAGATTTTAGGACAGCTTTTAAAACTGGAAAAGTATTTGTATATACTCTAACTTTTATACTTCAAACTAAAATCAGAATTTCATTTGCAGTGCATTTATTTCTTGCAGGACAGTTAAGTTTTCAAGAAACAGATCCTATTCTGTTTCAAATACTGCATGTTTAGAGATGTCTGAGAGACAATATTTTGAATCTTGTTTCACTGTGATTATTCCTGACCGTATTTTTAACGCAGTAAAAAGACACAGGGGAAATGGCATTACAGGGATTTACCTGAAGAACTGCTGTGCTTTTGAGAGGCTTGGCATGCCTTGTGCAAAGGAGCAGCATGGTTCTGCTGTATATTCCAGCCTGAAGACCTTTGTGGATTTTGGCCACTGTGCTGATGTGGGAATATCAAGAATGCAGGCTGGTTGAGAGGCCAGTAAAACAGGGTGCTGCTGTAGTTATCTGTCCTAGGAAAGAATTGAAGATGCGGTTGAATCTTACCTAGCACGTGCTGACAGGCGATGTGTAATTTCTACTGCACTCATCTGCCCTCTAACTCCCAGCTGGGAATACAAGTAGTGCCAGAGCATAGAGAGGTTGGCTTGCTTCCTTCTAGCAAGACATAGGATTAAACCTGCCAGCACTGGGACTTCTACACGGTGCAGTAGAACAAGCTTCCGGTTTTATGTACTCTGTCAGAGAAATAGAGGGGATCCAAAAGTGCCATCTTAAAGTGGGCAAAGCTGCACTCTAAGGAATGATTCTGTTCTAGTAAAAAAGGCAAATCAACTTCTGTTGATTAAGATGTTCTATCTGTTTGTTTGTTTTGAAGCTACTTTTTATAACAGGGATAAGATGGGGAGGAGAGGGGCACTGTTCCTGAAGAAGTTTCTGAAAAGCTGAATATAAATAAAAATGAGCAATATTACTACTCAGCGCAGAGGAGGCAGTACGTGCAGGGGCTGGGCAACAAACTCAAGCACTCATGGCAATTTATGCCTGTCCAGATGGAGATCAGAAATGATGACAGTGTGGGAAATTCCCCCAATGCTCTTTCCCAATTTGTCTTCTCATTTTCGAATGCATATTTTGCAAGTGGTGAATAGATGTCTGACTTCTTCTCCACCCTGCTCCCAGTAATATAAATCAATATTTTGTAAAACATCTCACATAGCTCTGATGTCCATGACTAAGACATCTTTCAGTTGCCTCAGTATTGTCTGCTAAATGAGAACCTTCTCCTAAGGAAATAAATAAGTAATGTGTCATGCAAATCTTTACAATTTTCAGGCATTGTGACTTTGCTGAAAAATAGTGCAAAGTAGTGCCGAATATGCAGAACTGCTAGCTGGCACAAGGATTTATGTGACCACCACTTACCTTAGCATGTGTGAGACTTGGCTTCATTTGGCTTTTGCCTTAGTGGTGACTTACCTTCCTAGCCTAGCATTTAGTTAGTAGCAGCATGATAACCCTGTTAAAACACAAAATATTGCAGGCTGTCTTTGATGCTGACTTCAGATTAAATTCAACTTCTGTGTAGGAAGATAAAATTCTTACAGACTACAAAGCAAATGTAGTCCTACCAGTTCTTGACTGCTCTATAATGGGAGTTAATGTCCCAAGTTTGCTTCAGAAGTTCTGCCTTGAAGACAGCAGATGTGTTGCTAAAGCCATCTGGCTCTTTTTTTGAATATAATTTGTATGCCTATAAATAATCACCATGCATATGGGCTACATTTCAACTGTGTGTTCCTCAAACTATGTAAGTTAAGATAATTTATTTCTTCTAGTCTTACAAAAAGCTTCTGCCATACATTCCTGTCCTCTTGTTAATATTCTTACAAACTATCAGAGTAAAAAAGCAACTCATGTACTAAGAAGCCAGAAAAGTTGATTAGACAAGGAAAACTAAAATACCCCTTTAGGCTTAAGCAATCACTGACTTTTTTTAGTGTTTTCCAGCATTTGAAGTAGCAATTCAGAATCCCAGAGCTGATTCCAATCTCAAGGCTGCACGTGTGGCATTAAGAAAAGTGTTAGCGAAGGGATGCAAACAACCTCAGTCAGAGATACTATTCTTCTGAAATTATTTCTCCATACTGTGCAAAAAGCTGATGTGTGAACTCTTCCTCACCTTTCCATTTGGGATTCTTTTACTGATCAGCTGCATGGTTGTGACTCATATGCATAGAACATTTCCTAAGCCAGCACTAAATCTAGTTTTGCTCTAAACAAACAAACAAAAAATCTCAAAAACTTTAAAAATAAATACCTAAATCAATCACCATAACTTGTGCTCTCCTTTATGAGCTAGTGTAATTTGCTGTAGAAATTTCCAGTCTATATTCTTTAGCAAAAAAAGTAATTTGAATATAATTTGTTCACGTATAGGATTACCTTTCTGACTACCACGAATAAGGAAGTAAAAATGAATGTCACTGCACCTCACGCAAAAGGAAATTCAGATTTTGCACTTGATAGCATTAGTAGAATAAAGAATTCACACAGCCTTTTTAGAAGACAGTTTGGAAATACTTATTATTTATTGGAAAATAGCAAAAGGTATTGTTACATGACTACTTCCGAATGCACAAATGATTTATAGACTGCTTAGCTACCTATAATCCACAACTAATTGTGTTAACAGAATGAATATTTTTCCCACTTTCAGGATGGTGAATTATATACGCAGCATTGCAGACCTGCTTAGGATCTCTGTGAGGAAGAGACAGGAAATTCTTGTTACTGTCAATTCTGTTATGGGGCTCCAGTTCAGCGTCAATTTACGTGCATTCTTAGACTAAGTATGTGAGCAGCATTTTTATTTCAAAAAAATACATTTATAAACTCAGAGCATCACTTAGACACTAGAATTTTATGAAAATGGAAATACAATACTCAGTATTTTAGAGATGGTTTAGATGTTTTGCTCAAGAACTTCAACTACATTGTAATTTCAGTTCACTTAGGCATGGTAACTAAGAATATCTTGCAAGTTGGCTCAAATTTAGAAAGTAATGAGTGCTGTGTAAACATACACTTAAAGCTCATATATGTAATGCAAAAGAAGCTGATATTGCACTT
>JAVSBS010026386.1:0-22235 GCA_033124195.1 Coracias cyanogaster | reverse complement strand
GGCGTGGGGGGCACCTGGCACTCAGCCAAGGTTAACCCACCACAGCTTTGAATTCTGTTCATACATAATTGTGAACCCAACAGTTGTTACAGAAGGGTAGCTTGAGGAATGACCCTTAAATATGATATTTAATTGATATTCACTCTTACATATTGATTAGAGTAGGCTTTTGAAGTGATCACACTCCCAAATACTCTACCTGCTGTTAACTGTAGGTTAAGGAAATTTAGTCATATGCTTTTGAACACATGCATATATTTCTGTATAAACACCCATGCAAAAATCTTTCAAGGCAATTTTATAGTAGAGTGCACCTTAACTTCAGAGATATGCTATTGGCACAAATTAGCAACAGATTGGCAACAAAATAAGAAGGTAGCTTGAGAGAAGTTATCAACCCTCCAGACATAATGATTGTCCAAACCCCCTTATTCTGCCAAAAGCTTATTCGTTTCTTTTTCTTTTGTTCTTTTCTTGCTTAAAATAAATGAAAAGCCTATATTTAGATAAACAAGAGTAAGTCTCAAAAATGGCCATCTGAACACCTAAAGTTCTAAGATCCTGAAATACCTTGAAACAGAGATATGTGTAGGCTGATCTAGGCCAATTTCTAATACATTAAAACGTGTTATACAATGTTGAGAGCTTATTTTAGCAGAGAGAACTATTCAAAATTCTCTATAGAACTTTTGAGAACATGACTCCTTGAGAAAGGTTCTGGATGTCTCCTAAAAAAAAGCTCATTAATTCTGTTAACTTCAGAATCTTTGTAAATGCAAGAAGTGTACCAGAATTTGAGATTCTACATGTGTGTCTTCATGATTCAGCAAATCAGTTGTTTTACATACCATTAGGAAAACTGGGTTTTTTTGTTTGTTTTCTTTTTTTTTTTATTTCATTGAAGATCTCTCTGAACAGCATAATTACAAACCACAAGTAAAAAGACTTGTTCTGAAATAAAGCTTGAGTGGCTACAGATTTTAGTAAAGTACTCTTGGATCTTTAGATGGTAGATTCTGTTAAAATATCAAAAATAAGTAGCCTTTGATAAAAAAGACAGTTTACCACTGTAAGGAAAATAACTTTGGAATTTGATTTTATCAATTTTTCAAATTATTAAACCAGAACAGTTACTGTAGCAGATTCGTTTGCAGCAGCACTTTCTAGCATTTCAGAAAAAAATTAGCTACTCCAAAGTATTTCAAATCATTTTCTATCTTCTCTATATATTTTACAAAGACCAGGTTGAGACTAGGAGAAGTTCTTAAAGACAAATTGCCAAACACTAAAAACTACAGATCAAATGCAGATTTCATTTTCACTGGAGTAATGACACAATAGCATTATTGATTAAAAAAAAAAAAAAAAAATCCAAGTATTCTAAAACAGTCTTTGTTTTATATTCTATGCACTTCAGGATTCTTATTTGCCATGTATTCCTTAATATCTTTGGTTAGATCTCTTGGCGGCAAAGAAGATAGAATTTACAGGCAATATTCTATTCTGTTACAAAGGCTTTTTAAAACAAAGTTTCAAGAAGGTAAACCTGGAGCATAAAGAAATAACTTTAATTACAATAAAAATTAATAGGAAGCCTGTGGGACCACAGCTGAAAAGTAAAACAGCAATATTTCATAAGGAAATAATTTTTGCTCTGTATCTTGTTCATGAAAGAACAAATGAAAAGAAGTAGAGTCTTGAGTAGAGGATGTTGCAAGTGGAAGCAAGAGGCTGATAATTGTGAGTGAAACCACAAACCCAGTTATGGAGCCTCAAGTAGGGTCTTTACTGAAAACATAAGGTATAACTTGTATTACAATTTGATTTAGGTTTCAGACAGATAAAAAAAAATCCTAGACCTTTCTTATGTAAAAATTCAACTCAAGTTATGGAAATGGTAAAAAAGAAATGTAAAATACATTATCTTTTCTTGCTGTATCTGTAAAGACAGAATAAAATACATGCCTAAGTGTGAACTTAATAGAAACAAAAATGTATAAAAACAGATGCCTACTAAATGCTGAAGAAACTTTTTTTTTTTTACAAAAAAAAAAAAAAAAATAATCCCTAAATAGGCAACTGGGCAGAAGAAAGAAAAATAAAAGCTGCAATGCAGTTTTATGAAAGAATGGTAGATTAGAAAATTGGAATATAGCATTCAAATGTATAAAATGAATTTATAAAATGTACAAAATGTATAAATGTACAACATTATCTGTTTCTCCACATGGCCACAGGCAATATATAGATTGATAGTGACTAGAAATACATATTAAATGTGATTACTTTTATTTAACGGTGTCCAATAGCTTTTCTGACCAATAAAACTGTTTTGAAGGAACTGTCAAAAATCCCTTGTGATTCAGAATGAGATTTTGTTGCATTAATACAACTTAATAGCAACATCAAATTTCATAGTAAACTTCATTACAGACATGCAACACAGACTTTTGCTTCAAGGAAGAAATGTTACCTTTCCATTTTTTTAGGTTATAGATATTTTTGTAAGTTTGGAATACTGTCACACATCAAGAATAGTGTGAATACTTTGAATCATTTGACCTCTTAGACCATCACGACTTCAAGGTCAACTTCATGTCACATGTACTTATGTAACTTTTTACTAAAAATTTAAATAATTAATAGACTAGAGAAATTGACTCCTTACCTTCTTTGCAGTTCAAGTCAGATACTCTGATTTCTCTGAAGCTGTGAACTTCTCTTAAAAGTAGGATGGAAAACACCTCAAAAATTTTCTTCTGTTGTAAAGGAGAAGCCTTCCATGGGACACCTCATCACTGAATCAAGCTGATAAATACTTGGGCAAGTGTCAGAGGATAAATGAATAGAAAATGAAGTATTTTTCTTCATTTTTAGATTGTTGTTTAAATGGCCTAGAATAATTTTAAAGAAAGACAGATTACACTTGCCATTTATAGAGCAACTTCCAAGAGAGGATCTCAACAGACCTGGGGGAAGTTTCCAGTAACACCTCTGGAAGGGATTGCTACTTCATGACTTCATGTAAGCTTACAAAGAGGGATAACTAACACAAAGAGACCAGGGATTCTCTTGATTGTCTTTTTCTTCTTATGCCACTCAAGAAATGCTATCAGAATTCATGTTCACCAATCAGGTCTGAAATCACCAATTTTTCCCTTTCGTTTGACTGTAACAAAATAGCCTCCAGAGCTCTGTAATGCTAGGTGTTAATTATGTGCTGCAATGCAGTACATACATACTCTGGAAAGCAATTTTGCCTTTGTCATTTGTGACTGATTACCTAATTCTGCCTGTGTTTGAAAGAAGTTATTTCCTGAAATTTGCTTTTCAATTCAGTTCATGTGTCTGCTCATTAGTTTCCTTCAAGCTGCATCATTTTGCATACTTTATCACACAGACAACAGAAATGTAATGCTAAGAAAAGCATTCACTGAAATACACTTGGTCAGCCATGCAGTATTCCCATCCAGCGCAATTACTGTCTCTGTCCCTCAAAAACAAGCTTTTCCTAGGCAACAGCTGCTCTGAAGTGGTGAGTACTGTATCTTAAGTCCCATTCAATGAGCACCACATACTCTGCTTTAGCCTCAGAATAAACAACATTTTTTTGTCATTCCTTTAACAGACAACATCAGTCTACCAGCACCGCACCTCAATGTACATGACTGCCTTGAGCATCTGCAGTGAGTTTAGCAGGGTGATTTTTCACGCACAGCTATCAAAGGTAACTGATACTCCACCTGTAAGTAAATGTACATGTGTTCTACGTTGGCACTGAGTCTCCACCTCTTGTACATTAATCACTTAAGTCTAGTGATTGTTCTATACTTGTTTACTCTTTCAGGCTTATCTTTGCAAGAAAAACCTAGAGGCATTATTTTAACTGAAAGGTTAGTTTTCCCACTATGAAACCCAAAGATGAGCTCTTTCAGATTACATACACCATACCAAACTACCACTGTTTGTACTTCTTTAGTGTAATGAGCTGAGGCTAAACAGCTGCCAGGCACTAAGAGATGATGAAGATAGAGGGCCAAGCCAGGATTAACTACACTAATGAAAGCCCTAAAAAATTTAGTTCAGGATTTTTGCTAAAAACTCCAGGGACATGGAATACAATTCAGGGAAAATTACTCCATGCTGTCATAGAGGCCTTATCACAAGACAGGATGAATTACTCTCTCTAGAAATAGAACTTTCACTTCATTACAAGAGAGGTCATGATGGCACCTAAGTGTAAGTTATATATTTAATTCTGGGAAAATTAATCTATTTATCAGACCAAGGGCTAAAACTAGTCTCATTACTGAAGTTCTTCTCTTTGGCAATTGGACAATAGTCTCTATTTTCAAGTCTCAATTTAAATCAGTTAGTATTGCTCAATTTTTTTTTCTTCACTTTTCTTTCATTCAAACAGGAGTACTCTTTGAATAATTAATATGTTTAAAAGAAAGAAAACCAAATAGAAAAATGTGACTTCTTACACAAAAGCAGCCATACCCTTGCAACTATAGTTAACTATTTAACAATATCTTACAGTACCTGTCTATGTAATAATATACCCTGCTTCGCAACAGTGACTTCTAGATTGTTTCTGTATTGCAAGGTATTTTGTTTGTTTCTTCTGATGATTAATTATAAATGTCACCTCTTATACAGGAGACAAATTATTTGTAAATTTTGAAGCAACATTCAGTACCTGTGATCAAATCTCGGCATTGAACAAAAAGTAGATTTATTCCCAGTTAAGTCTGGGGACCCATGAATTCCCCACTGGCCTGCAGCCTATGAATGTGAAAGAACTGCCAGCATGATGTTTGTATTGACTAGGTATTGGCCAAATAAGAATTCTGCATGCATAAAAAAGCATATTATACTAAGAATATTACATACATATTTTACAGCACCGATTTATCCTTCAACAAACCCTATCCACAAGCAAAGTATTTCAAGATTTCCACCTCAGCCTAATATATTTGTGTTTTACATCTGCCAGATATGAACTGTTAAACACACTTGATTCAATACCACAATAACTTGCTTGATCATCCGTAACTTTCAACTCAAAAGAGCAAAAATACCTTCTCTTATTGAGGAGTACTGAAGACCAAAAATTTCTAAATATGTTTTCTATGCTGAAGAATATGTAAATGTATGTGTGAAGCTATGTTTAACATTCATATATTTTATGAGTTTAGGTAGGCTCCTATGTGGTGGTGTAATACCGGTTCCTTTCTCCCTTACACTAGACTGTTAGGTTATACCAGTAGTAATCTGGTTATTATTGCAGCTTGATTCTGCGATAATGGCACAGAAGTAAACTGAATATCTAGCCTGCAATAGTTCTCCAGGTACAGATCTTAATAGTAGTTGTGGATATTTAATTCTAGTTCTATAAATCCAGAAAACTGTAACAAACTGAAATTTGTATATGGAATCGCCTGTTTTTGCTTCCAAAAAGTCCATCAGGCAAGAATGCTTTTAATTAAAAGCAGGACCCAAGAGCACTGTAAAAACGGAAATGTATCCTGGTACACAGGTCATCTTCTCAACAGACATAAGACAGAGTTCCAGATTACCAAGAGCTGCATGGTGTTACTACATGCCAAACAGTTCTGCCAAACTAGCTGACATAAGAGCTTTATAAATGAGCTATGAATAGTCACTGACCTCTACTCTCAGGTATTTGGCATAGGTTTTAATTACTTCATCCTAAAGTGACTGAAGATAACATAAAATTCTGAGTCGCATCATAAATCACATATTTTGGAGACTATCACTAAAATTCCATGGAGCTGATGTATCTATGTCAGCAGATATCTTTCTATATGCAAATTTTAAGGACATCATTCTGATTTTGGCTAAAAAAAAATAAGGTTTAATACCATTGTTTTCTGCAAGTACTGTTTTAGCTTTGTTCTTTCAGGCAGTGGATCATAGGAGTGACAGGAGATTTCAGATTGGAAATTACTTCAGCATGTCTCTTGTGAAACCACCTGTTCATAGCAGCATCAGATCTGAGATTACATCAGCTTTCTCAGGGCTTTATCCAGCTGCGTCTTTAAAAACTCCAGGAAAAAAGACTGCACAACAACAGTTTTGTTGCTTGACTGTCATCAAGGAGAAAAAGTTTCCCCTTATACTGAACCCGAACCTCACTTGTTTCAGCTTATGCCCACTACTTATCATCCTCCCATATGTACCGCTGTAAAGTGCAGTCTGTTTCTTTGATGAACTCCTTACAGATACTGAGAGGCTGCTGTTAGGTTCTTCCTGGAGCCACCTCTTAAGGTTAAACCTCTTCTCCCAGGACTACTTCTCCAGCACAGACCACTTTTGGGGTGAGGTCAGGGGGGCAAGACTGGATGCAGTTTCTAGATGCTGTCTCATAGCTGCCAAGCAGAGGGGAAAAATCCATCCCCTCAATGTCCTGGCTGTGTCTCTGTGAATACCTGACACTTTTGTCACTGACAAAGCTGTTAAATGGGACACATCATTCTTGTACTCCACTTGTCATCAGTGTCAGTTGAGTACCATCCCATTTATCATTACCCTTTGAGCCCAGTCGTGTATCTAGACTTTTACCCCTCTTACTGTCTAGCTATCCAAACCATACAGTGCAAATTTAATTTTTTTTTAAAAAAAGGGATATGGTGTTGAAAGCCCAGGTAAAGTAAAGATAAGTGATAGCCATTGCTCTCCCCTCACCCATATGCTTGCATACTCTGCCCCTGAAGCCAGGTACATATCACAGTTTCTACGGATTGATGAAATAGTCATCACAATCCTCCTCTCTGATGCAACAGATGGTCAATTTGAAGTTCAGATGTTTTTTGCAAAATCTGAAATAGGGAACAGGCAAATTTCTATCTCACCGTGTACTGAAGTAGATGATGACTTCAAATAAAAACAGTGTTTCACCTGTAGCTTCATATCCCAATACGCCTATGGGGGTTTGGTTGGTTTGTTCTATTGTTTTATTTTGTTTGTTGTTATTTTGTTGTTTTGTTGGTTTTTTTGTTTGTGGTTTGGTTTTGGTTTTTTTTTTCTGTTGCTTGTAATAGGAGACGGGTTTTTTGTTAGGCTAACACAAAGGCCTCAGAACTTGATGGGTTTTGTCCAGACTTCTCTATGCCTGTCAGATTTGTTTTGGGCTGTGACAGCAGCTATCTGATGACCCGTTCACTATTATTTTTTTTCAGCTTTTGTTTAGATTTGTACGGTTGTGTGAAGTCAGGCCTATTTCATGTCAGGAGCTACTCTGTGAAGAATCAGGTATCTATGATGCTGATAAAATGCAGCATGGAAGAAAAACAACATCAGCAGGGGCCCTGAATTTATCGTCATTCAGTGATACTAATGGCTGCAGGGCTATAAACAGTTCACTAGCAGCTAATCAATAGTGGAAGGAAAGCACCCTTGAGAGCTTTGTAACACCAGTTTCACATGTAAAATGCATCACAACACAGTAAATTTAGATATAATGTGGACTTACATACCAATGAAGAAAGAGCAAGGTACTCTCTGTCAGCAAAAATAAAAGTGCTATCAAACATGTCCTACATGAGAAGGAGAGACAACATCATCATACTTCTCTTAGCAAAGGGCTTACAATGCTGTGTTGAGCTCAGGACTGGGCATTGAGGATGCCACCAGACTGAGATCTTTCACCTAAGTGGGATGAGCACGACACCAAAGAAAAGAAAATTCACAATAAAGTTCACATATGTCTCTTTTTACATAATTTGAGCTTGAATTGCTAACATCACTGTAATCAAACTAATAATAATTCTTTGATTAGACAGATAAGGCTTAAATTCTGCTAAAAATAAATTATTGAGTTTGAGTTGGTACAAACGTTTTTTGTTTGCAAGAGTTTGAGTATATAAACCTAATAAGAATTCAAACACTCTATTCTATAACATGAATGCAATAAATTGGTAACATTTGTTTTTCTTTCGCCAAAACCTATACTTTCCAGCAGGATACACTGTTCTCATTTTTAATTGACATACCCATGCACGCAACTGTGTCTGTAATAGCATCGTGTTTCCATTCAAATGCAAGACAAAAGGGAAGAAACAAAACTCCTGCTTTCTCTCAATGACTGCGAAGCAAAGTGCTACATTTTGTATGTAATTGTATATAGGATGTTGATCAGTAGGAGGAAAAAAAAAAAGAATGAAATGTGTTCTTTCTTTAGCCCGTTAGGTTACTATACTTTTGTATTTCTCTTCACATTTTCATCTAGAGTATATATGCTGCTTAAGAACTAGATTCAAAATAAATCTCCAGCATATTAAAAACCCAAACAGAAATTATAAACCAAGTTATCCAAAGCTTTGTGGAAAATATACTGAGTGCTGAGAAAGACTACTGTTGAATTTGTACAACTTATTAAATAACATGGTCCATTTTAATTCAGAGTCTGTAGGCAAGATGAGAAACAGCAGCTCTTGTAGTTTTTACTCATGCTGGGTATCAGAGGCACATGCAGGCTAATGTTAATGGAAAATAACTGTCCTACACATCCAAGTAGAGCTATAGATTCTAATCACCAAACAAAGTAGCTGAATCTGAAGCTCTTTGAATTAATGGTGAAGCATCTTCTACTACACAGGCATAACCTCATTAGAATAGAATGTTTTTTGCTTGTGTCCAAATCTTTTCTGCAGCACTGTCTATGGTTTCACCAATCAAAAGAAAGAAGCCATTGAGCTGTTGCCAAATTCATAACTAGTATCCAAGGAAAAAAAAAAACCAAACAAACAAAATTAAAAAAAAAAGAAAAATTAAAGCCATAGGAGGGAGGAAAGAATGGAATGAAAGAGACTGAGAGTAGCACTAACGAGAGTATGGATAAGCTGTGAAATCACAAGAGCAACACAGAGACCAGAACACAGAACTGGAGATTTATAGGGGCAGAGGAAAGATTAAACAAACCACAGAAAAGTGATGTCAGTAAAAACATGCAATTGAAGATAGAATCTCATGAGAATGTCTGAAGAGAAAATGTCAATGAATAATAAAGAAATAAAGATTATCGTTGAGAAGGAGTTGAGAAAGGGTGAGGGGAGTTAAATGACATCTTTTTAGGGAAAAAAATAAGTATACATATAAAAATGGTAGAACCGGACATAAATGAGCATGGTATAGGGACAGAAAACGCTTTTTTAAGAAAATGTGTAGCAACTAAAAAGAAATAGAAAATGGTACACTATTAAAGCTCCTTAATCTTACTTTATTTTTCCCACTTCATGTAATTATTTTTTATGCAATTCTTACAGGTAACAAACTATAGGTGTAGTAGGGGTATACTCCAGGCAATTTACTCCTTGTTGCTGTTGAATGTGTATTTATAAAAGTCACCTGTCAAAGTAAGTAATGTTCGATTTCAGTTCCTTATTTACAGCATGGGAAAGATTGGACTTCTTCCATTTAGATTAAAAAAAAAAATCTTGCTTATGCTGATCAGTCAGCATTTAGGTACAAATAATAAATAATCTCAGCCTTTTTAGCAGTATAGGTCATGTTGTAGAGCTGCAAATGACACTGGTTTAGGGTGAGAGTGGATTCCTTAGATTGCTAGGCTGTCATGAGGAACGTTAAGTGAGTTATTAGCCCAGTATCCCTCCCTAGTACCTATGCAAACCTGAAAGACTAGTAACTGAATTCAGTCCCTATTTCCTGATAACTGAATGAGACAATACGTTTTTCCCTCATTTCAGCCATGTCCTTCCTCAGTTACTGGTGCTTACACACCACATTTAATAGACTCTGCTTTGTAATTCATACCAGCTTCCTCAGGTTTTATGTTTTATCTGGACAGCGACCCAAGCATGATGTAAAAGGGAAGTATTCCTGTCACCACCTCCTGCTTAGCAATGATAGCAATAGCTATAAGTTCTAGGAAACTTTTAATACCTGGGGAAGGTTTTATTTCCTCCATCTTGCAATCTTCCCCAAAGGAATTGGTCAGTGAAGGTGATAGCTGATGATAAGTCAATGGAAGAGGAATTAGTCATAGGCATTGAAATCCCAGACTGTAACACAGAAAAAGAAAATAGACTCTGTCAGGATATACATTTATGCTGTGAGAACTGGAGCTACTTGATAACCAAAAAGTTAATTTCCACTGAAGCTATCTTACATCATCTACATACATTTATATTCACAGAAGAGATCTTCTTTACACATTTCTTCTGATCTTGATTAAAAGTGATTTTAATCGTTAAAATCCTTGACCAATGCACCATTAATAAGTGGCCTAATGCAGAACTGCTATGAAGAAGAGAAAAAAGTCTCCCTGATACACAATATGTTTCAGCAAGGGATTGAATAGGAGCTTTGAGTCATGCTGAGTATGAAATCTGTAGTTAAGGTTGATTAGTGTTCAGATTGTAAGATGTCCTTATAATGTCAATAAATCAGAACAAAATTTCACACAAGAGAGTGACTGAAAGCATTTTGCTGTCACATTAAAGTGCAAAGATGTCTGAAAGCATAGCCACAAGCCTGAGATTCTAATTAGTTATGAAGGTGGTAAAATTAATGTAAATCATGTTTGCCCTTTCAAGCTAAACAATTAAAATTGGCAGTGGCATTAACATTCTCATTAAATTTTGAATAAACAAAAATCACCCAAACTGCTATAGAAACTTGACCAGAAAACAAACCACAGTTATCAATATCCGTAAGGGAACTAGAAAGGAAGGAAATTTGGATTATTTTAAGGCAATTTCTCCTAGCTGGAACATTTTCTAGAGATGATCTTGAGGAATTCAAAAGAATGAAAAGAGAAAGACAAAGAAATATAGTTTATGGAACTTCTCATACTATAAGGATTCTTAAATATGACTGAGCCTTTGGCAAAATCTAAAACTAATTTTTCATTAAAAAACAGCTTTCTTGTTCTGTAACTATCCACTTCTGCTATCATGAAAACTTATACTTTATCTTTTATTTAATGCCTTATGTAAAAAACAGAACATTATTTACCTATCACAGGGCTGAATTTGTAACTGTACACAAAATATATATTCCCTTAAAAATAAGCTAGGAAGTTACTGTCATGTTATCAGGACTTTCACAACTCAAACTGAAATGAAAGTATTGTACCTGAATTAATAAGCCCTATTTGTTGATAAGTGACAACTCTCACAGTGACATAAATAGAGTGCTAGTTAGTTTATGCAATTTCCAGGCCAGAACTGGCCTGGGACTGGTTATTTTAAAGTGGAACATTAGATTTTCCTAGCTCAAAAGGGTTTAAAGATTCACTTCTCTTACTTTTTATGGAAGTTTAAGTCTGTGTGATAAAACATATACATGCTATCAACACGGACTAAACTAATGTATAAATACATGGTGGAAGGCTGCTCAGAAATTGTGTCTTTGCACTAACACATCACCGAGCATTGAGATATGCTAAAAACATGAGTGATTTTGAGCTGCTCAGTTGAAAGCAAATAATCTACCAAAGCAGCTGAACCAAATAAAGACATCTACTGTCTTCCTTTGTGCATTTAAAAACCAGCTAACCAAGGAACAAAATTAGGTGTTCTTGAGGCACCTAAGTTTCTTTTTTGAGCCAGTGATACATTAAATCTGGTTGTGCAGTATAGTTTTAATATAGAAAGGGGAGGAACCTCAGCATTGGAATGACTCACAAAAGGATTTCCTTCCAGACCTCAAAATATTTTGCTTATCAAATGACAGCATGTGTACAAAAATATCTATTTTAATCACTCCAAAGCCTCTTGTGGTATTGGCACGTAAGTTCACAGCAGACGCATAATAAAGCAAGGAGTAATATTCCTCCCTAAACTTAAACAGTGAAGAATTAATAGCTCTTTCTGTGTTATGGAATTAAAATGCATGATATATAATGCAAAGATTTTATTATCATTCCCTTGGAATGGTCTATATTAGTTACAAGTGAAACACTGAGTTATATGACTTGTATAAACTTAGACAGAAATCATAGTGATACCCATTTTGGCAATGCAACATGCATTCTGTGGTGTGCTATATTTCATTTTGTCTTATAATTCCAAGCAGCTTTATGAATTCAATTTACTTTCCTTAAACTGGAATTTTCTGTCTAAAAAGGTGCTGGAGGTTAGGTATGTGTTTATATGTATATGCCAGTTACAAAACTATAGAGTCAGAGAAATAAATAAAATGTAAGAAAAATACTTTTTTTCTGCTCACTTTAGAATTTCATACAGAAATTTAGAGAAAAGTAACTTTGAATCAGAGAACTCAAACTAGGATTAAAAGGGTTCTTTCCTTCTTCTGAGAGGTACATAATCAATAGAGAAGCAGGCTCACTTTAAAACCTCCATTATGATCCAATATTCTGTTTGATGTGATTAAAAATAACGCAAGCTGATGTTTGTAAAAGAAATATGAAAATTTCCCCCCCAAAGTTATTTCATAAAAACTGTACCTTCACATAACATTCATGTTTGCAGATTATAATCATACTGGGAAAACACATAATAACTCAAAAATAACACCTGACATTTTTTATGAAAAGAGACTAGTGGATGGAAAAATGCCCACCAAAGGAAAGCGAAGACGGACTCAGTCAGGATGCATTCTTTTCAGTAATCAGCACAAACATACTCACAAGTTCGTCAACATACAAGTTGCCTCAGAGTAATCACAAAGTATAGTTTATTCTTAGTTAACAGAAGCGTTATGGAAAATATAGGGTCGGGAGGACTACTGAAGGGGACTGTTGAGTGGGTGGAAAACAAAAAATCTGAAGGAAGACATGCTTTGGTAATTCTGAAGTCCATGGAACAATTTGTTTTGTGCAAGATGTCTAAGTGAATCAAACTGTCTCTAACTTTTTTTTCTCTGATATTGTAACCTGCAAAAATGTACATTCATTCAAGACACACAAAAAAATACATGAGCTTTTTTGGCTTTCTTGTTTTCAAAATGTTGCTGAAATGCAAGGGCACAGATGTTTTACCACGTAGTAACAATTATATGTTGAAACTCTAACTCAAAATTATCAGCACAAGACTTTTGGTCTAAGTTGAGAGTAAAATGGAAAAC
This sequence comes from Coracias cyanogaster, assembly GCA_033124195.1. Taxonomy (NCBI): domain Eukaryota; kingdom Metazoa; phylum Chordata; class Aves; order Coraciiformes; family Coraciidae; genus Coracias; species Coracias cyanogaster. The sequence goes on along the minus strand of JAVSBS010026386.1, from coordinate 9,161 downwards.
AGCATTCAGGTAGTGTTAGGTGAAGAGGAAAAGAAAACCAAAACGTGATCAAAATACATGTATTATACAGAGAATATATATTGTACATACTGCATATATGTATATTAAACACTCTGTATAATACAAATGTATTTTTAAAATATTTCTCTTAATATACCATGCAGAGTGGCAGGACCTAAAGAAAACTCAAAATGCACATCTTTTTCTAGCAGTAGATGAACTGCCAATGAATGACCTGAACATTGGATTTTGGCTACTGGCAATATGCAGAAACCTATAGATGGGAAAATATACCAAGCAAAAAATATTCATTAATAAAAAATAAAAACCATGTTTTTTTAAAGTACTGAACTGCAAAATGTATAAAAAATTATAGAAAAAACAAAGTCAATCTATATTAACATCTAATTACAGTGGCAGTCTGCTGTACCTATGTAGCCAGCATAATGCAGATTTAAATTAAAAATGTTTTGTGGGTAGTGACTGCAAGAAGTATAAAATTAAGGAAATTATAAGTGTCAATAAGGTAATGTATATAAACACTCATAATTATAATCCTATGGCCCAGTGTATTTCTATACAAAAGTCTCAAAAGTTATTCATATTATGCAGGCCTTCAGCTTATATACCTCACTAAAAAAGTTCACAATGTCAATGAGGACATAAGGCAAACATTCAAAACAAATGCTAGTTAGAAGGTTGCAGAGTTCTGGCTCCACAGGAACAGCAAACCTGAGTTACAACTTCAAAGATCATACGGCATTTTTCTCCACAAGTGAATGATTGTGCCAAATTCCTATTCAAAGCCATTGAACACGTAACTTCAGTTTCATTGCTATACAAAGAATTAATTCATGGCAGTATCCCAATTTCATGGGCTGGAAATGGATTCATGGACGTTGTGACAAAAATTCCTTAGTAATATATGGATCTGTAAACACAAATACCAAGGACATGAATTCTGCAGTTGCTTTGTGTGGTATACTACATTGCTGTGCAGTATATATGCTTTGTATTTAGGAGGCTGTCATTGGTGTTTGACTTTGTTCTTTTTTTTCTGAAAAGATAGCACCAAAAATTATGCATATAATCTCATCACATATCACTGTGATTTCCAACTGTTAGAAACCCAGTGTCTTTCATGGACAGATGGCATCTGAAACGGATGAAAGTAAAGGACATACACAAGATTAAAGATGCTGTGACTTGGATTATTACTCAAACTTATATGCATTAACCTTATAATGAAAGTAAGAGTACTGGTGAGAAGAAGTCTGCCTTGTGACTGTGTATTTCTCAACTTCTCATCCAATGCACATTTTTGATAAAGAAATAGTTATCACAGGTGTTATTAGAGGTTCATATGAAACAAGTACCTTGTGGATAACATCAGAAGAAACAAAACTTACTCACCTTAGAGGTACAGACACATATTCAATGTTCTATATCCGTTTTCTATACACATTTCAGGTGATTTATAACAGCAGATGTTAATTTGCTATGTATTTTTATTTTCTGCATCATAATACTTTTAATAAAAATAAATTATCTTTAAAATTATGACTTACATAGTTATATAAAGTTATTTCAGGCAAAGGTATTTAAACTCATCACCTGTCTAGTCATAAAAACCAATTTCTCCATGAAATGTGGTCAGGATAGAATAATTTTGAACGATATGAAGAAAGATGGGCATTAGTGTCAAAAATGTTTCCGTTGTTTTGAGAAGTGACATTATGAGACAAAGAATGGCATCCAAACACAAGAAAATAAGAGTAATATCTTTTGAAAATTTCCAGCTATAACAAAATCATTCCAAACATTGACATTTTGTAAATGAAAAATAAATCCCATTAGTTTCAATGGCTGTAGGATTTCATAAATAAAGCTGTCACTATATTATCTAGAGTATCTAAACAGAGATGGAAAAACTCAGCAAGAAAGATGTAGTAGATCTCTGCTTCTGACATATAAAGTCTCTCAATGTTTTGTTTTAATTTAGAACTATGTATCTCTCCATTGGATTCCTTTAAAGATTTCAAAAGAGCCCCTAAAGGTAATCTCATGGCTGTCACGCAAGGCTCTGCTGGAAGAAAATCTTTTTAAGTTACATCAATCTTTTCATGTGATATAAAATACCAAAACAGTTGAGAATGTGTCCCAAATGCCAACAATTTTAAAAAACAAAACAAATTTAAGAAAACTCTAAGAACCACTCCTGTTTATAACAAAAAAAAAATTTAAAAACCATAATAACTCAAACTTTCAGGTTATGCTTCAAAACAAGCATCAGCAAGTTACAGCAAATACCATGAAAAATCATGTCTGGAGTTCATCACTCCCTTCTCCCATCCTGAGGAAGCAGCATTACTCCATCTACCATAAGGCAGCATCAGCTATGTTTGATAGTACTTGTAGATGCTTTTCCAGCCTGTTCTTAAGATGATTAGTGATGGAGACACTCCTGCACCATCTCCAGGCATTTCCAGTGTTTCACTAATATTTCTTTTCTAATACCTTTCTTTACTTTCGTTTACTGCAACAGAAGTCCATTATTTCTTGTTTCTTGCTGTTGCAGATGTGGAGAATAGACTATCTCCTTCCGTTTTACATTATCCTTTTACATGCTTGAAGACTGTTTTCTAATACATTTTTGATACCTCTTCCAATGTTGCTGACATTCATTCTCTTCCCTGCAATGTTTTAACTTCCTGGTGTTGTTGTAAATAACTGTTCTTCAAGCCATTGTTCCCATTTCTGCATTCATGCAGCTAATTATTCCTATGTGCAGTACTTCGTACTTGTTTCTCTCAAAATTAATCCTCTTTTTTTTTTTTTTTAAGGTAATTTCCCAAATTACCCAGATCACTTTGAATTTTAACCTTGTTCTCTCCGATACTTGCAGCTTTCTCCAAGTTTTTTCAGCTTCAAATTTAGTAAGCATACTTTGGATTTCATCTGTATTTCACCCTGGCCATTAATACTAATAAAGAAAAATACATGTCCAGAACGATTGTTTTCTTTGAAAAGGCTTTTGAGAAGGTCTTTTAAGAAAGCTCTGGCAATGTTTTTTTTTTTTTCCAACAAGTGTTGCATCTTTGCTATCATGCCAATCAATAGAAAATGTCTGTTCCTTGAGAAAGTCATCTGAGACACTTCCAGAAGCCCTATTTAAGGTCAAGATCTGTGATAAATGCTGCTTTTTTTCCTCTCCACAAAGCTTTTTAACTGGTAACAAGATGTTCACAGCAAATCCATGTTGGATGCTACTTACTTATTACTTTGCAGGTACTTACAAAAAGTTTCACTGCTGTGTCTCAAGCAATTTTAATTTAACAATGTAGCCTGTAATTCCCTGAGTTTGCTTTCTGTTCCATGCCCCCCTTTTAATTTTTTTTTTTTAAAGCAAACAATGCATTTACACATTTTTAACTGTTTGCATTTAATTTCCTTGAGTTTCTGAAAATAACTACTGCTAATAGGCAATCTGAAGACGTGACTAACTAAATACTTTAGGGTTTATATTATGCTTTTCCTCCTACTCTACACTGAGAGTCCCCCTCTTATTTACCAGTATTAGTTGTGCTAGCTACTAAACATAGCTGATCTTTTTTTTGTAATCAACATACATGTATACATACCTGACCATAACACGTGTAGCCATTCCCCCGGCAGACATCAGAGGATGCAGAAAAGAGTGGAAGGCACTGCAGTGATGAAGGGACATGTGAGGGCTGAGAGTGCAGTAGCAATGTGAAAACAAGAGGTGGGAATTTAAAATCCAGAGCTGGACTCCATACATCTACCACTCATGAATGAACTGTATCTTTGTCACCATTTAGCAGCATTGAGACAATTCTGCTAAATGTAACTAGTCACCATTTTGCAGCATGGAGAAAGTACTACTAGATGTAAATAAACTAAATTTTTTCATTGCTGATACATCACCACCACCGGAATTAAATAAGCCAGTATCTACATACTGTTCTCTGATGGTGAGACATACATGAAGAGAACTTACTTAAAATTTTAAAATTAAAAATGAAATACAAATGTATTTTACCCAGAGGTCCCTGACAAAAAATACATGTTGTGTAACACATGCTACTATGATGGCTTTTAACTACCTTGCAAATTATGTTTTGAACATTATTTATGATACATAGATACTACTAAACTATGTGATTTCCATAATACCTTGTGTGGTGGGTTAAACTTGGCTGAGAGCCAGGTGCCCATCAAGCCACTCTATCACTCCCCCCCTCTTCTTCCCCTCTCCCTCCTCTGCAGAGCAAAAAGAAAGGGGAGGAAAATAAGATGAGAAACAAAAAGCAATTCAATAATAACAGAAGCAAAATCCAAGCAAATCTGTGCATGGAAGCAAAGGAAAACAAAGTTATTCTCTACTTCCCATCAGAAGGCGATGTTTGGCCACTCCCTGGGAAGCTGGGCTCCAAGACGCGTAGAGGTTGCTCTGGAGGACAACATAACGACCCCCCCCTTCCTCCTCCTTTTCCCTAGCTTTATAGCTGACCTGACGTCATATGGTATGGAATATCTCTTTGGTCAGTTCAGGTCAGCTGTCCTGGTTGTGTCCCCTCCCAAGATCTTGCCCACCCCATCCCACTGCGGGGGTGAATGTTGGGAAGAACCTTGGTGCTGTGTGAGCGCTGCTCAGCTGCAGTCACACCACGGGTGTGTTATCAACACCCTTCTAGCTCCCAGCACAAAAACACTGCACCATGAGGGCTGCTATGTGGAAAACCAGCTCAGCCAGACCCAATACAAAGTGACAAGAATCTTTTACTAAATTAAAAAACCCCAACTTTGCTCTTTTATACATAGCCTAGTAAAATAAAGAAGAAAACAAAGAAATAAAGAGCAACATACTTGCTTTTCCTCTCCATGCTCTGATGTGTTTTATATGACACCAGCTATCCCTCTACTGTTATTGGAATACGTTTTATATTTCAGTATTTGTGTGTGTTCAAACTTTAAGGTAATTTAAAAAAATATTTATGGTGCCTCTCCTTAATTGATATATCTCCATGACCAAGAAAATTAAGCCAGTCAGTTCTGAAAATTTAGGCAGTAATTCTATTCTAGTAATTTTTAGAATACAGTTTGGGATTTACAGGCAACATTTGATTTCTCCTTAGAAATTACTTCCTCCAAAACCAATTTGCTGGTTTTATTTTACATGAACATCAGAGTTCATGTCTCACTAGCTATTATACCCTCATGAATATCTGAAAAATGATCACATTAACAAGCCTTATGTTCAACAGAGAAATCAACCCGCTTCAAACCTGAGCACTCAATGCATATGTATCTGAGTCTGAATACTTATATAACTGAGTATAATAAACTGTACCACAGAGAAAAAACACACTATAATTTGATGCTTAATGAAAATTTTCCTATTTGTTTACAAAATTATTCTATAAACTATAACATCAAGTAAACTTATAAGTAGCTGTCTAGGAAGAGCTAACAAACCAAGCTCTAGATAGATTCAAGCATTTGGTTATAGTAAGTCTAGATGCATATTAAGATAAAAAATGTCAGGAAGGGAAACATACACTGATGGTAGTACTCTTGCTTATAAATATAATATTCGGCTCCCTTTCCTCACTATGAGTGCCTTAAAGCTAAAAGGAAAAATTGCATTGTGTACATCCCTATTTATTTCAGATTCTTACATGGTCAATTGCAATAATTTTTCAACATATTCACTTTACAAGTCAAGTACATGGTTTGTCTTCTGGAAGGTACCAAGTAAATGTCAAAAGATACAGTAGTTTCTCATAACAATAGTAAAATCAGGCAACCGACAGATGGAGGGAGAATGGAGAAGGATAGCCACAATATGCTGAAGATTGTTATGCTAGGAGCTAATAGGAGCTTATGCATCTCTATTTTACAGCTTGGCACAGTGTCCTATATTCAACCACAAATGCAAAACCTCCCTATGCATATAATTTGCATGTAGTTTTATGCTCTTCTTTGACAGGTTGTACTCGACATGAATAATATCACCCAGAAGTTCTAAGGAACATGGTCTAACTCTTTTTTTTGCTAAGCAAAACCTGTTGCAAGAGAGGGAATTCCTGTTCTACTTCTAGATCTGGTTGAGCAGCAGAAAAGCAATCTGCCTGATTGCCTTATCCTGCTGCATCTCACAGACGTACTTGGAGAAATTAGAAAGCATGAGTGTTTTCTGGGATCTAAAAACACTAGATACTTTACTGAGCCAACAATAGTACTACAGAAAAGGGCTCAGTCTACAGGAACACTGTGAACAGTCAAGAAAGTTTGTTTTTAAACTCCTAATTTGTTTTTCTCTTTTCCACCAAATAGATTCAAGTTTTCCTTAGTTAAAAAAGTTTGTAATTGTATTTTATTTTCTAAGAAAATTAGAGAGGAAAAACCTTTCTTCTAGAATTATGAGATACTCTAAATAATAGGGGCAGCAGCCTCCCCTCAGATATTTGAATAGTGTTAGGTTTAAAATTTTTTTTAAAAGTCACTAATACTAAATACCAAATCTTGCTAATTCAACATGTGCTAAATTTTATTGCATCTTTTCTACCTTGCATTTGTTCTGGACAGCTATGTGTGATCTAACACGATATTTTCTGACTGTCTTTCCCAGAACATACATGAAGTATTCATTTCTGATGTCTTCAACTCACGGACTCTGAATTCATTGGTTGGAATCATGTCTGTGCCATCCTACTTTCAAGCATATACAGATGGAAATGGAGAGGAGCACAAGACACAAAAGCCCTAACAAATCAGGTAAGGATCTTTAAGTTTTCTCACAAAAATGTCTTATAAAATAACTCCTAACAATCATTGCACCACTAAGTGTAGCTTATTCCTAACTGAACTCAACTGGAGACCTTTCTGGGCTGTTATTTCGGAGTAGGAGCAGCCAACCCTAGGAAGGTAAAATTCAGTTTTTAAGTGACTTATCGTCTTATTCTTGGTCAACAGAACTGTGGACTCAGTTTCCTGGATGCACAAAAGAGAATAGGCAGCTTGCATTTGCAAAGTTTTAATTTTATGTTATTTGGAATTTTTCTATGAATATTGTTGAATTAAGCCTTCTGGACCCTTCTGTGCAGTAGCTAATTTTAACTTCACTTTACAGTAAGTCACTGTGGTTCACTTTAATAACTGCCTTCCCCAAATAAATAAAAGAAATCGGCTAGTGAAATTTAAGAAATTTAATTACAATTCCTTACAAGCATTAACATTTCAACTGTATTATCTATATTATTGTTTACCTTTTATTGTATCAGTATAATAATTGAAAGTTTTATGTAGTTTGTAGTTATTTGGTAATAATGTTTTAAATTTCTGATAGACTAAAATTTTATGTTGGTGAATGTATCTCAAAAATACAATTTTGTAATGTTGCAAAGAAACTGAATGAAAATATTGGAGTTCATCTATGTACTGAATTTTTTTTCCTTCTGAATGGTGATTAAGACCAACTTCCCAGTATTAGAATTTTTAGTAGAATTCCACTCTGAATAATTCTAGAAACAGTAAGAATATAATCACTATTTCATTACTATGAAGTTCAGTGATAAAATATGCAGTAATAGGGACAGGGTAAACAGTAGCAGAAAAGCCTTACTGGCACTAGATGAAGATTTTTTGCAATAGCTTTGTCACAATGAAAGAAAACTCCAAGTATCTGGTTTCTGCACGTATAAAAGTATTTTAAAACATAAAGAGAATACCATTAAAATTAAGTCTTGGGTATTGATAAGTATCAGAACAAAGAAAATAGGACTGTTATTTACAGAATGCTAGCTTTTCCTTTCATATTGAGTTCTAAGTACATTAAGATAACAGATATTTATTAAAAGAAAACATAACTATATTTATTATAGCTTCCATGTTTATGAAAATACTTCTGGTACATACACTGTAGTATAAAATATATACCTCAAAAAGAGATCAGTAATTTATCCAGAGAAGGAATAAGAGCAGAATATGAGCTATGCACAGGTCTCCTGGCTAGTTGGTATAAAGTAATATCAAGTAACAAAATTATTAAATTATTTTTTCAGTTCTTAGTAACTGGATCCTTGTTTTTATAGACACTGGGCTTAAGACAGAGTAAAATATCCAACTATTGGAAGGGCAAGATGCTTATTTCTTTCTGGAAATCAGACAAAGCAATGTGAAGACAAATTTGAGACTCCTTGGATGGCTACTCATTTCTGAAAAATTAACCTTGCAATCCAGAACACAGATTTCTGAAGAAAACTAAGTAGTTAACCAGTAAATTCTACTAGTGTTTAAGAGAAGACCTATTGCTAATTGTGTGTTCAGTGTAGTACAAACACAACAGTGAACCTGTCAGTCATGACCTAGAATTGATACTGAACCAAGCCTGTGATTTTCTAGGTTAAAAGAACACACTTTTCACGTTTGTTTTTCATGCTTAATAAGATAAAGTCCTGTGTGCAAATCAGCAGCAGCACACCCATGTAACAAGATTGGCTTATGCTATTGCACAAGCAATTACAATTTTAAATCTTTGTAATAGTAAGTGGAAATACATAACTCTCCTAACTTAGCCTATAGGTTAATAGGAAGTTATTCACATAATCATTATAATGATTAAATTACAAAAATATAATATAAAAATTATAAAAATATTTCTACCCAATAGGTCCATTACTATGGAAGACTCTTATGTAGATTATCTTTAGAGCTTGTTATCCATTCCTTGTATTCTACTCCTTTGTTTTCCTAAATCTGTGTAACTTTGAATCATTCATGTGTGGTAGCATTGGCTCATGAACAGCAAATTACTATTAACAGTGACCACGAAGAGATATTTTTCATATCACAACTGCAATGACATCTTTGCTTTCAACAGCAGAGAAAAATAAAGTTGTCTTAACTTTTCATGTTTGAGGGATGGAAGACTTTGTAAGTCAGAGGGAGAGGAAAACCAGAACATAAGGGAAAGAAAAGCAGAGCAAGAGTTGTGATTAAGGGTTGGAGAGAGAAGTGTGTTGTATGAAGGGAGTGGTAGGAAAAAGTGCAGGAGGACAAAAGGCATGAAGCCAGCAGGGAGTAGTACTGGACCTGAATAACTTTGTCTTTATTCCTGCTTGGGCGGGGCAGAGGGA
>JAVSBS010026384.1:79157-96187 GCA_033124195.1 Coracias cyanogaster | reverse complement strand
GCTTATGCATCTGCCTCCTTGTGGTGGTGGCATTTTTTGTGCTGGGCTGGGTAATTGGCAAAACAGTGAGTCTTACAAAAATGTAAGGTTGTGTCACTGGTTTAAGGTAATCAGTACTTACACAGCTTCCCTACTTTCAGATGCTGCACCTGCACATAAACATAAGAGCCTGTCTTTCACGTGTTTTGGGCACATTCTGAAACACATCTATTTTTTCAGCCAACCTTGTGACAAATCTAATACCCCACCCCTCATTCTGAAGAATATAGTTTAGAAATCAATGCTGACCAACTGTCACAGTACTTGACATTCAAAAATGCAAGCAAAGACCTATTTTTTTCCCCTCTGAAAGACAGCACCTCAAACATCAAAGTGTTTAGATCAGGATCAAGGTGCTCCTGTTTAAGTGAAAGATGCTCAGTCATAGGACCTTGGCAGTCATATGCCAGATTCAATGACCTTATGAAAAAGCTCAATGCTGATATATCTCATTACTTCCATGATGTTCTTTGAAACAAAGTAGTTCACTATTACACCACATTTATCCAACCTTCAGTCATGCCTGTGATGACCACTGCTCTGTATTCTGGCCATCAGTTCAGACAACTTGTGAAAGTATAAGCATTTCCCCAAACTTCAGATTTCTTAGTCTGTTCCATCTCTGTGTGTATTCTGTTAAGAATACAATCAGTTCTCCAGGGGCCACATGGTCCATGGCAGAATTTCAATAAAATTGTTGGAAGCAGCAGACAGTACATATATTGACACTAAGAACCCATAATCTTTAGGGATTCTCAATACCATTGTTCCTGGACTTGAATCTAAAACTCTCCTTCCTCCTAAATATTTTCTTTATTAATTTAGGTTTTTGTATCTCTCTTCCTGAATTATAGATTCTTGGCTTCTGTTTACGCACAATGGATGTCTCAGCAGCTGGGCTTGTGAATGTTTCCATTTCGGTACATTCTGTATAGTTATTTCTCAAGCATTAAGCTAAGAGCATTTTGTGTGGTGAGAAATGTGCACTTCATTATCCTGAGACAAAGGAAACTGAATTCTGGTTTCTGACAAAGTAAGAACTAAACACTGAATACAAATGAAAGGTGTAGATACAGCTTGCTCCTTCAGTTGTACTTAGAAAACAGCACTGCAAATCCTGCTAAGTTTCATAAGGTAGGTACTAAAAACTGTCTGTGATTGACTATAGATTGATATAGATTATAAAGTTGGGAATGAGTTATGTAAGTTCCCTCTCTGAATGTTGTAGTCTTCACTAAACCTTCCAAATGGTAGGAACAAGAAGACCTTCAGTTAAAAGTTTAAATTTCCTACTTTGTTTTTATCAATACAAACTTGTTAGTAGCAAGGAATACTTGCTATTCTCATTAAAAAGAAAGAAACAAACGTATCATGCTAATGTCATATTACAAGGTTTTATTGCAGTATTCTGTTTAGAAGGTTTATTTCATCTCTGTTTTAGAAAAATTTTCATCTCGTTTCTTTTTGGGATCACTGGATTTTTTTCATCGTCATGCAGTGCAATCACCTTATATATCACTCTTTCTGGAAATCTTATTTGCTGTCATCAAATTGTAATGTACTAACAGAAACTTTTTATAGTTTTAAACTAAAAAAAATGTATTTACATTACACCTATTCTGAGCTCAGTTTTTGAGGTAATAACTAACACTGTGGGGACAAAAATTCAGCTTGTTGTAGTCAACTGAAAAACTCAACTGATCTCCACAGGCTCTTAAAAAAACATCTAATTGTAACATACTTCAGTCCACTTCTTTTATGCATCAGCTAGTCTCCAGAGGCCAGATTTAAGAATTTTGTTCCAGGTATGCAGTAGCAGCTTTAATATTTTAACCCTTCTGTATCTTAGATCCTCCAACTCTTTGAAGGGGATATCACCACCTGAGCAAAATGGGAAGTTCTCCCCAAATCATGATCTTTTCAATGTAAGTAGTTCCTTTCAGATATGTAGGGAAGTTTGAATAAATAAAACTGGCAAAATGTAGCTTTTCATGCTCCTGAAGGACTTTGAAATTAGGGGTAATCAGCCCACAAGTGCAAAAGCTTAATGTGGTTGCTCAAGCACAAGCCTAGTGTGCACTCTGTGGCTGTTCCATGTACGTCTTTCCTGCCTTCCCTTGACACCTCTCTGGATCATAATCAGCTTCGATCTGCACTACACACCACTAGATTCCTCCCTAGACATCAAATAGTGTACTACCTTGTCATTCGTCTTGAAATTACATTTTCTCTTTCTGGAGACAGCGAATCTACTGCAAGCGATTGAACTCTATCAACACGTTAGGAAGGTGTGGGGTTTTTTGCAAGCCTCTATCCCCTTAATCAATACTGCACTGATTTAAAACCAGTTTCATTTCCAGGGAAATGCTTTCAGAGTAAGAACACTGTTGAGACTCAGGAATAATTTTATTATTTTTTTCAGAGGTGGTAAGTGTTTTACACATTGGCACAGCTACTTAACCTTATTACTCAAATGGAGATGATCATTTGACACAATATACTTTGTTCATTAGAGCTGATAAACTCCTCGGGATCCTGCAGCAGAAGGCTTTACAGAAGCAATTACAAAATTCGGGTTGGTAATCTGAAATAAAGTTGAATTCTGCCATACTTGAAGACTCAGCTGGTGATTCACTCCAGCAGCCAGCCCAGTTGAATTCTAGTTTGGGACAGAAGCACTAAAAATAGTTTCAAGCTCCAGGGAAGCAAATATTTGTGACTTCCCTGTTTTTTCCCTACTCCCCTACCTGCTCCTTGCCATTATCTCAAGTCAGCAACTCAGCACTGAGACCTAATCAGGCAACAGAGACATAGGTGGGCCAGGTTCTGCCTCTTGAAACCTGAAGCCAGTTAGGGAAACAAAACATTCTGCTAGGTTCTTACTTATCCACAGGTTAACTCCAACTTGGGGCCAACAACTCAGCCCCAGCACTTCAGCCCTCTGGGCCACTTAGTTTTGCTGGATCCTAGGGGAACCCCCTCTACTCTGCCATCTACTTCATGACTTTGCCAACAGCTGTTCTGACATTCTCTGTGCCCCTTAGCCACATTAGTTTTTGCATTTGGCTCCTGCCATGGTTTTCCTTCCTACTTTATTTAAGAGAAATGTGATATGATAGGGCCATGGCCCAGCATCATGCCTGGAATCAATAACCAGGTAACCAGCATAAATGCATTAGCTGAGGGTCATCCCACTCCCACGGTGAGCCCTGTGTAGCTACAGAGTCCTAATCACTGCTCATTTTAAGTACCCATCATCATAATGGTAACAGTGTATTTAGTGCACTTTGAGGAATTACCATCAACCAGATTGTTCCTTTATGCATGCCTAGTCAAGAAAATTTGAATAACATCTAATACATCAGGATTCAAATTATCTGTATGTTCTCTGCTGAGGAAATATCTATAAAATCTAGAGCAGATTTACATATTAACCTCCACATTTATACTTTCTGCTTTTGAGAAGCATAAGAGAGTTTAACCTTGATTACAGAAAAATCTGATTAAGAGAGACTGAATAAAATCCTTACTCTTTACAGCCACGTTTTGGAAGACTGTTAGTAGGTTTCAAGTATACATACTGTTCCTTAGAAACTTAAAATCATTTTTAAAACACATCATTGGTCCCCAAATAAAAGGAGAGTATCTAAGAAATAAGGACTACATTGTATACAATTTAGCAGGTATTTTTCTTTTGTGAGTCTGTAAATGTTAGTAGACTTCCAGATTTCTGAGCTGTTAGGTTGCAATAATGTTGCTTGCCTGCAGAGGTAAAGAATAAAGCAATTTTTACACAAATTATGTGCCAATGTTATAGGCTGTAATTGCATGATGAATTATTGAAGTATAATTTCACAAATATTTGTCATTAAATGTTAATCTTATTGAGTTAAAAATACAAATGCATTTGCATTTAATGTCATCACAGCATTAAAGCTTTCAGAGACAGACCTTAATAACAACATGGATATAAAACAAAGATTGGAATTCTGAAAATAAATTATTACTTGGGAGTCAAACTGCAAAGCAGCTGTATCGTATATCCCATATGCTGTAGGTACTGGCATTTCACTAACAGTGACTATGTTACAATAGCACTTTTTTCTGCTTTAGAGTCTAGATTTACTCTGCAATACGGTTGTTTTGCATTATATTGATCACAAAAAAGCTATTAAAAAACTAGGCATAAGAATGATGTTGAATTGCAATGTACATCGGTACAAAATAAAATGATATACTGCACTAGGCGGATTTCTTATCTATAGGTCATTTATAAATATTTACATAAGTGGAGTGCCTAGAACCCAGAGTTACAAACTTCTGCATGTAATAGAAGGCCTTCCAAAGATCTTTCATTAAATAAAATGAACAGAAGAAATAAATGAAGTAAAAGAAAGAAAGCACTAAGAAAATGATGGTCAACATAAAAATGACGAAACTATTGTGTAGATGTGCAGGCAGTGTAATAGATTTCCTGTCACCTTTTCCAGATAGATGAAGTAGGATCTGGGAAAAATATTCCTGTGACCATGACTTTCCTTGAGTAAATCTGATCCTCAGCTAATAGATAACATGAAGTGATTGGAGAAAGGCCTTTGGAGAGGCCCAAATTTTAATATTCCATTCCATTTTTTCCTTGGACATTGATTCAAACTCATTTCCTTGAAACAGAAGGAATGCTACATTTTCTCTTTTTAAAGCTTCATTTAGACAAAACCATGTAAGAAAAGAAAAGTAAGATATTATTAAAAGACAAGATGCAAATTACGTTTCATAAATAACTTTTGAAAATACTTACTATTTTTCTACATGTTGTGTTGCTTCAAGAAAATGAGTAATTCATAGAATTATGAAGTTTTTTAAAGAAGTAGACCTTTCAGTATTGGACTTTGAGTTTCTCACTTTGACTTCCCCTTTGCCCAATTTCTGCCACTGCTCACAATGCACAGATGGCAGTGGCTTGATTGAATAACCTAGAAATAAGTAAAACTCTTGCCTGTAGCGCCTACAGGAATACTCACCATTTGCCAAAGAGAACCTTCTCCTTATTAAGCCCAAATTCCCTCGTTGCTGAAGTTCACGTGTCAAAAGCTCAGGACACCTCTTCACAGAGACGCAGCCACCAACTACCAAGCCCTTGGGAATCTACCACAATCCAAGAGGAGTTTTCTCCTTTCCCTTTCTCCTGCTCCTCAGGTGTAATATCTAAATGACAGGCTTAACATTCTTCTTATGATAGTTTCCTTCCACAGATCAGTGAATCTGTAATTATTTTGTGCGCAGCGACATGACTTTACCTTGAAGAGGCTTTTTCTGGAGTTTCCTAAAGAGTAAGAGTTTATAGTCTGTATTTCTTCAGATGAAAAAGGCTTTGAACTTTCTGCTTTCTGCACAGTGGCCCAGCTTTGAAAAGAGAGATGAGGATGTCTTCTTTCCTGTACATTCCAAAAAAAAGCTTTCAGTCCACTAAGTTTCATACTAATATGGACAAAAATGTCTAGAATTTTCTTACACACAGATAGTAACTGAAGCCTTCATCGAGATCTCTGAAATAGCTCTAACCACTCACTTATTAAACAGAAGGAAACAAAGAACAGATACAAAGGATAATTACACTTTTGCTGATTGTAACTATTTTAAAAATAAGATCTAAAACTGCATTTAGGAGGAAACCCATCAAGTGTAGAAGGTATGGTGTAAAAACCGCAGTTCAAATCCATAACAATGAGAGAGAATATAGCTGATGGATATGGTTTGGAACTTTTGTAGTTCAGGATAAAGGTTTAGGTTGGGATTTTAACGTAAAAAGTGAATAGATTCCCTGTTTCAGCAAGCTCAATTGTCTTCTATGAACAATAGTTTTTGAGATGAGTGCCTAAAAATTTCTAAACATATTTCAAGCCAAAAAATCTTTCTCTCATCATATGATAACATAATTGTGTTAGTCAAAAAGAATTTCCAGAAACATGTTTTGTTTATACACTTTTCCTAGCAGTTTTTCACATATTAGTAGTGTAATCTTGATGGCAAATGCAAAGCCAGTTAGGCAGCAACGTAGTCAGAGAAGAGTAGTGCTTTCTGATGGATAATTACAATATTGCTGATGTATCTTTTTTCCATTGCTCTACATGGCAATGAAAAATGATTTTATGCAATTTAATTCTAGAATATCCTGGCAAGATTTTCTCTCTTGAACTACACTGCCAAGACTTTTTTTCTTTATTTCTCTTTTTTTATTAAAACACTATTTAGAGAACTTCTACACATATTCAGAACTCGGATCTGCTTTAAATATTATAAAAATGTTCTCATTGAATTAAAATTATCTAGCATATTTGGTTTAATCTATTAAGATTATTAAGTGTATCATAGCCCTGTACACAAAGAGACAACACTCATAAATCACTAGACAGTCTAAATTAATTGCCCCAGGTAGCACCCTGCCAATAGCACTTTTTTGTTGTACTGAGTGGAATATCAGAAAGCTGCTGCAAGCATTAACGACAGAAATAAAAATGAGCATATATGATAACCCTAGCTAGATATATATGATAACCAAGCTAGAATGCTTGCAAATTTTCCAAAGCTGCATTCTACTTGTTCACTACGCTTCTCTGGGTCTTCATCTTCTATATCTATAGTTATCCCTCATATCAAGCATAACTCTATTTTCTTTCTGATTGAATTGTCAATACAATACCAATGAAACAATGCTTTTGGAGCCAGAAACTGAAAAAGATTACTTCAGGTAAACTGAGATCTACATGTTATTGGGCATGTAAAAGGACCAGGAACAAAACAAGGGACATCTTTCCAGAATAGTAGTAGACAGAAGACATGAAGCTGGAAAAGAAAGGCATCAGTCAAAGAGGAAATTAATATTGTTAACAGAAAACCGATTACTAAAACCCAACAAGCTCAGATTTATGACAAATGGAAAGAAACTATCTTCTTCACCCCTCCTTCCCAAGTATCAGCCAGCATAGTAAATGGATGTACTACATATGGTTGCAGCTGTGTGGCCTATACATTCAAGGCAGGGTTCTATCGTGCCTTACATTGCTTAACTTAAATCCTTTTGAAATCAATTTAAAAGTTTCTATCAACTTTACTATTGAATGGTCACATGGAACCTTGACTCATGGGAAACACAAACACTGAAAACTTCATAGGACTAGGATGTAAGAGTCCAGCTCTCAATGAATTCAGTGAGATGGAAAAAACAATCATGCTCGCTACTTATTTATACTTTTACACATCTTGCCAAGGAAAGCGCTGAAAGATTAGCTGTAGCTGGAAACAGAGCTTAAATAAAGGTTCTTTATAATCATAGAATCATTTAGATTGAAAAAGACCTTAAGATCAGTGAATCCAACTGTAAACCTAACACTGCCAAGTCCACCACTAAGCCATGCCCCCAATTGTCACATATGCACCTCCAGGGATGGTGACTCAACCGCTTCCCTGGAAAGCCTGTTCAAATGCTTGACAACCATTTCAGTGGAGAAATTTTTCCTAATATCCAATCTAAGCCTCCCCTGGTGCAACTTCAGGTAATTTCCTTTCATGGTATCACCTGTTACTTGGGGAAACAGATCGACAGCCACCTTGCTAGAAATCTTTCAGGTAGTTGTAGAGACCAATATGATCTCCCTTGAGTCTACTCTTCTTCAGACTAAACTGCCCCAGACACTCCTCATTGTTCTCTAGACCCTTCACCAGCTTTGTTGCCCTTCTTTGGACACGCTCCAGCATCTCAATGTCCTTCTTGTAGTGATGGGCCCAAAACTGAACTCGGTACTCAAGGTGCGGCGTCACCAGTGCCGAGTACAGGGGGATGATTACTCCGCTAGTCCTGCTGGCCACACTATTTTTAATCCAAACCCTGATGTTGTTGGCCTTCTTGGCCACCTGGGCACACTCTGGCTCATATTAAGCCAACTGTTGACCAATACTCCTAGGTCCTTTTCTGACAGGCAGATTTCCAGCCACTCTTCCCCAAGCCTGTAGTATTGCCAGGGGTTGTTGTGACCCACTGGCAGGACCCAGAACTTGGACCTGTTGAATCTCATGTGACTGTTCTCAGGTCATCAATCCAGCCTGTCCAGATCCCTTTCTAAAATCAAGCAGATCAACACTCCTTCTGAGCTTGGTGTTGTCTGTAATTATGGTGCAATAAAGCATCTTTATCATCTCCTATTGTCTCCTCTGATGTTTGTTATGACAATTAATGTATAGGATGAAAAAATATACAATAGAATCGTAAAATAACTTAAATTGGGAGGCTTCTCAGAGATTGATGTCCAAATTCCAACTCAGAGCAGGGGTAACTTTGATATTAGATCAGAATATGCCCAAGGATGGAAGTTCTGCAACCTCTATGGGCAAACTTATTAACCCTTTAGATACAAATGATAATTTTGAGAATTTTTTTTTAAAGTTTGGAAATAGTAATAAAACTTTAACTAAGGTCAAGAAAAACAATAACGGGGCACTCCCTGAATCAGGACGAAAGAAGTTGCACTTGACTTGTGCCCTTGCTGGCAGTTCCTGTTTCTCTGTCTTGTCCAACCTAAAAGTAAGACAAATATTTCAGGTTTGATTGGTTGCTGGAAGTGATGCACACATGTATGTTATATGTATACATACATACTTTTTCCTGCCCCTGCAGTCACCATTCAGCAAAATAATTATGCATGTGCTTCTTATTGCTCACTTTCTTTAAAAATTACTTACACTTGTTGTGTTGTGTTGAACTGAGATGGTTTTAAAGAAGTGCTTGTATGTTTCAGGGCAAAGCTAGTAGAAAACTGTTTGAACACAGAGGTATGAACTCTAGGACTAGAATAGGCTTATTTGGTCATATTTGTATAAGTAATATTTGCCATTGTAAATATTAAATGTTCATACTATAGGCACGGGAACTCTGAAGGTGACTCCTAGGGACATGAGCCCAGAATTTTTTCTTTCTCATATCTTAGAAATCCGTGCAATATGTTGCAGAGGCTTCTGCTTCATTCTTGCCTGGCCCAGTATCCTAAGTTGAAAAACTGCGTACGCCATGAACATAAAGAGTGGCTCTGAATGCAGATCTTCTGACATCCTAATTTTACTGTTAAATTACAACAAAAAATAACCTTGTTTTCTGACAAAGAAAAGGAAAACATTAGTATTCTTCCTAAGAGCAATGTAAATTAAAGAATCCTGATCTTTACAAAAACAAAGCAAGTTCTAATGTTGATTCAAAATTTGCAGCCATTAGCTGCAAAAGCCTCAAGGAGAGCAAGATTCTAAATAGCTATACAGTATTGCTTAGGTGTGTGAGACTGAGGAAAGGAGAAAGGCCAATTTCCATTACCTACATTAATTTTAACTCTCCTTTTGCTCCATTCTGTATTTTAGATCATCTTTAATTATCATTAGGCACATTTCAATCCCCAGGAAAAATGTGGGGCAAATTCTTTTGAAGGCCATTGCAAGGCTCCTGAAGGAGCAGAAAATTATTGGGAACACTGTGGCTTTGGCAACATTAACAGGAGCACAGTGAGTACATGAGAAGAGCAATTATACCGCTTTACTCTGTGATTTTTAGACCACATCCAGAATTCTGCATCCAGTTTTGGGACCCCAGTTCAGGGAAGATTTTGGTCAGCTGGAGCAAGTTAGGCAGAGGGCCACCAAGATAGCTGGGGCTGGATCGCTTTTGCATTGTAAGGAGTGGCCGAAGGAGCTGGGCTTGTTCAGCCTGGAGAAGGTTCACTGCAGAGAATATAACAGGAGCTCACCAGTGCCTATGAAGGCTTTAATGAGAAGATGAAGCCAGACTCTTTACTAAGGTGCACAGCAGAAGAATGAGACAATGATCATATACTGGCATGGGAGAGGTTCTGACTGAATATAAGCAGAAAAAATTATGAGGTTAATGACTGAAAATGGTTGCTTGGAAAAGTTGTAGCTTTTCAGATACAACCATACAAAGCCCTGAGTCATCTGATCTGAATTCAGTATTGATCCTGCTTTGAGCCTGACTTTGGATTACAGACCATCCAAAGTCCTTTCCAATCTATCTGAGCAATTCATCAATTCAATTATTTTAATAGCAGCAGCCACTAGGAGAGTCCAGAAGCTAAATACTTAGAGGCCTCATAGCTTCTAAAGAATCATGCAGTGCATAGCCCAGTGATGATCAGGTTTTGGCTTCCTTCTTTGAGAAAGAACTGTTCCTCCACCGAAGAGCATACAATTAATCCCATGATAGGATTCAGCATTTTTCCAGCTAAATCACAATGCAAAGCACGTCCACTTTAAGTGTCATTTTTTGCAGAGCTAGTGCATTGAAGCTGCATGTCCTGCTCTACTCTTAAGTCTCAGTGTTATATTTTTCCTAGACAGAAGCCAATTTGATAAAAATCTGATTTTTCAGCACAGCTGTTCCAATTGAATCCTCATTGCTACAACCAAATTATGAAACAAAAAGAGGTAATATGGCTGGAAAATATTTTCTTTCCTACTTAATATCCAGATTGTTGGTGTGAAGGTCTCTAGTCTTTGTCTTGGCTTCCACTTGCAAACTGGGCACTGACATCTGCTAATCACTAGCTTCTAAGGGAATTGAGTTTAAAACATACTGTACATACAGTGCCAGATTCATTGTGTGTCACAAAGGCAAGATTGTTTTCTTCCTCCTGTTTTGTATTTACAGCTAAAGCAAATTGAAAAGAAACTGGTGACTATTATGAACTGGAGAATAACAACAATAGATAATAAAATCAAATAACACTCCACTAATGGATCCAGTTGCAAAAAATGATTTAGCAGCTGCTGTCTCAGAACATCTACATAAGCCTCATTTGATCCCAAACTTTGGACTGTATATGGAATAAGAAAGCTATAAACCCCAAGCTTTATTAAAGCTGCAATAAATCCAGAACCCTGCAGCCAAAGGCACACAGAAAATACACCAGCAGCAGTTTGAACATGAGTATCCTGGAGCTACTTGCAGTGTATTGAAGAACTATGTATCAGGGTGCAGTGGAGTTCCTTGGAGTTAAATGAAAGAAAAACTGAAAAGGAACCTCTACCTTCTGAGAACAATGTTCAGCTTCCTGAGTTTCTCCCACGTAATGGCCAGGCACATTTTTCCTCATTAAATAGGAAGTATCTTATACACTTTGTTAAATTAATGGTATCAGATTGCCCTGTGTAATATATTAATGTAGATTATTCTGTATGGAAAGACCATCCATAGGAAGGCAAGTAATAAGCAATAATTTTCTCTATGAGTAGAGAAAATATTAATGGAAATAAAATGTTGAGTTTGTTATCACTAGTTCTACTATTGCTAAAAGTAAACTTGCAAAACTATGTATTACTTTTGTTACCTGCTTACTAATTTTCAGATTTCACATGCCAAAAAATATCTTCTATTTCACCAACATTTCAACAATAAATAAAAAAAAAAGGAAGTTAAGTCAGGATTCTTTATATGTTTTTAATCCCAAATTTTCCAACAGTGAAAATGTGTTTACTATCTCTATTTCCCTTCTTTAAGGAAGCAAATAAGTAAACAGAGAAAAAAAGTAGTTAATCTTTTCCATATATCTTGAAGATAAAGCTCATAAAGTGTTAAGTAAATTTTGTCTCTTCAACTCCAATGTGTTTGTAAAAGCAGTGACCTATTAAGAAATTAAGCATGGTAATGTTATGACTTATAGAAAAATCCTCTAAAATTTAACTAACACAATAGATGTTTTCCTGAAATTTAACCATTTTAAGAATGAGTACATTATTATCCTAATTATCAAGGACTGCAAGATACTTTAAAGGTTGGACATCAGCTAGAATTCTTTGTGAAATTCTATGGCCTTTTAAAATACATTCTGAGATGTGGAATAGTTTTTCTGCTAACTTTAATGATAGCAGATCCTGATACATCGTTAAAATTCCATACAGCCTACTGCTGGCTTCATTCATAAATTTTGTGGGTCTGCTTCATAAAGGTCTTGTCATACCTTGTTAGGAATCACTATCTGATCAAGAAGAGTCTGATGTTCCCATATTTTCATATGTGTTTCCTGTAGATGAACTGATGGTGTCAACTGGTGCTCTGACTGAGGGTAGATATGAGATACTATCTAGTGGTTTTCCAGTGGAACACACTTGACTTTGAAATTCAATTTTATCTGATATACGAATTCTGTAGGTAATTTCAGCTTTGAAATAACTTTTTTTTGCATAATATTTTTTTCAGTAATATTAATAAATAGGATGGCTGGAAGAATTGCATATTTTTGTATCACAAAAAAATGATTATGCATTACCTAAAGTACTCCTCCAAAGACATGGCAGTGTGGATTATGTTGCATATGCATCACTTTCCACTCCCTCCAGTGGAGAGAATTAAGCTTTGTGCTTATTAGAATAAACTTTTAATGGGAAGAATGTGTGTCGGTATTGAAAAGCAACAAACAGAATTCTTGGCAGGCTAAATACATAACCTACGGGTTTTGTTGTTAAAAAAAAAAAAAAGCTTCTGTTTTATACAGCATCAATTACTACATTTAGATGATTTTTACATTAGTCAAACTGAACTAATCAGATATAATGGCCCATCTGTTCTTTAATCAAAAATAGCATTTTCCACCAAAAATGTGCATTAATACATGATGTAAAAATGTCTACATTTAATTTAACTTACAGGTGAGAAAATATGTTTCAGCAGAAAGGCAGATGAGTCCCATCCTTTAATTTATGCCAATTTTACTTTTTTTTTTTGCATCAGTAATGGGGGATTTTTTCAGTAATTTTATCTTTTCTTTAAGAATGATGATCCAAATGCAGTTCTTAGCCATTGAATTAAGATTTATTTCTTATTGAGCTCCAGAGGCTATGCAGGATGACATTCTGGATCTACTGACAGCACAGGGAGTTTTGCCAATAGCTACATCAGTTCCAGCATTTCAGTCATAAGCTGTAACTAAACTACCTGTAAACTTCAAATAGATGATAATTTAAACTATGTGTTACCCATTTTTCAATCTTCATTTAGCTTATTTTATTTAGTATGTTCACAGAAAAGCAGCCATTTCCATATGAGGATATTATGGGAGACAGTGTCAAAAGCCTTGTTGAAGTCGAGGCAGACAACATTCACTGCTCTCCCTTCATCTACCCAGCCAGTCATGCCATCATAAAAGGGTATCAGATTGGTTAAGCATGATTTGCCCTTGGTGAATCTTTAGCTGACCACTCCTGATAACCTTATTTTCTTCTACATGTTTAGAGAGGACATCCAGAATAAGCTGTTCCATCACCTTCCCAGGAATGGAGGTGAGGGTGACTGATCTGTAGTTTCCTGAGTCCTCCTTCTTGTCCTTTTTGAAAAGTGGAGTAACATTGGCTTCTTTCCAGACCTTAGGCACCTCTCCCATTCTCTATGGTCTTTCAAAAATGATGGAGAGCAACATAGCAACAACATTAGCCAGGTCCCTCAGCACGCAGGGGTACATCCCACAAGGGTCCATGGATTTGTGGGTGTTCAGTTTGCTTATATGATCTCTAACCTGACCCTTTTTAAGCAAGGGAATGTCTTCCTTCCTCCAGACTCTCTCTCTTACCTCCAGGGTCTAGGATTCCTGAGGGCTGGTTGTAGCAGTACAGACTAAAGCAAAGAAGAAATTCATTAACTCTGTCTTTTCTATATGCTCTGTCACCAGGCCACTCCATTCAGCTGTGGGCCCACATTCTCCCTAGTCTTCCTTCCACTACTGATGTACTTGAAGAAGCCCTTCTTATTGTCTTTGACATCCCTTGCCAAATTTAATTGGCCTTAGCCTTCCTTGTTGTATTCCTGCATATTCTGACAATGTTCCTATATTCTTTCCAAGTAGCCAGTACCTTTTCCCACATTCTGTGGAGTTCTTTCTTCCCTTTGAGTTCTTCCAGAAGCTCCTCGTCCATCCATGCAGGTCTTCTGCCTGCTTTACTTAGTTTCTTACTCATACGGATGCACTGATCTTGAGCTTGGAGTAAGTGAGGCTTCAACGTTATCCAGTTCTTGGTCATCCCTCCCTTCTAGACTCCTAACCCTTGGGATTCTTCCAAGCAGGTCTTGAAGAGGCCGAAGTCAGATCTCCTGAAGTTGAGGGTTCTAATCCCATATACTGTCCTGCTTCTTCCATGCAGGATCCTGAACTCCATCCTCTCATGGTCACTGCAGCCAAGGCTGCTCCCGGCCTTCACTTTCCAACCAGTCCTTTTTTGTTCATTAGTACAAGGTCCAATAGCACACATCTCACAGAATCACAGAATTGCCTAGATTGGAAAAGACCATATCATGGAGTCCAATCACTAACCTAAACTGATGAGTCCTCGGCTAAACCATATCCCTAAGCACTACATCTTTACATCTTTTAAATACATCCAGGGATGGAACTCCATCACTGCCCTGGGCAATCTCTTTCATTGCCTGATAATCCTTTTAGTAAGGAAATTCTTCCTAATATCCAATCTAAATTTCCCTTGGTACAACTTGAGGCCATTTCCTTTTGTCTTATTACTTGTTACTTGGTTGAACAGAACAACCCCCAGCTCTCTGCAGCCTCCTTTCAGGTAGTTGTAGAGAGCAATAAGGTCTCACCTCAGCCTCCTTTTCTCCAGGCTAAACAACCCCAGTTCTCTCAGCCACTCCTCATAAGACATGTGCTCTGGTTATTCTTCTTTGGACACACTCTAGTACCTCAATGTCCTTCTTGTGCTGAGAGGCCCAAAACTGAAGACAGTACTCATGATGTGGCCTCACAAGCTCCAAGTATAGGGGTAAAATCACTCCCCTAGCCCTGCTGGCCACACTATTCCTGATAAAAGCCAGCATGTCACTGGCTTTCCTGGTCACCTGGGCACACTGCTGGCTCATGTTCAGATAGCTATCAATCAACACCTCCAGGTCCCTCTCTGCTGAGCAGCTTTCCAGCCACTCCTCCCCAAGTCTGTAGCATTACCAGGGGTTGTTGTGGCCGAAGTGTAGAACCCAGCATTTGGCCTTATTGAAGCTCATACAATTGGTCTTGGACCATCAATCTAATCTGTTTAAACCTCACTGAAGGGCATCCCTACCCTCAAGCAGATCATCACTCCCACCTAACTTGGTGTCGTCTGCAAACTTACAAAGGGTGCACTCAATCCCCCCATCCAGATCGTTGATAAGAAAGTTAAACATGTCTCCTCATTGGTTTCTCCACCACCTGTGTCAAAATGTTATCATCATGGTTCTGAAGGAACCTTCTGAATATTCATGGGCATTGGAATTTGATGATACACACTGTTAAGTTGTTGAAATAGTACCTTCAACAGTTTCAAGCCAGGCCAAATAGTGCTCTCTGAAATAATTTCAGGGCACAGTGTTGGAGTTAGCATAGGCCAAGGATCATTCTCAGTCTGGATGCAGCTGTCCTGTTTTGGAGGAAAGGAGTTCAGCAGTTTGGCAGTGACCTATTTGGTGCCAGCTGAGTTCAATGCCAAAGAGCAGTTCCAGACACATTTATTAGCATAGCTATAGCCAAAATAATCCAACTATTGTATATTTTGGCTCTTTGTCCCTATTCTCTTCCAGCCCACTGGAAACAAACAAAGGAGTTAGTATAAACTGATTTTGATCCAGAGAGCCATACATCAACTTGTACCTAAAATCAGCAAAGATTTTCCTTCTAAAGCAATTAATATGGTGGAGTAATAGATTCAAATTAATGCTCAACAAGCTTTCAACAAAAGCATTTTAATGGAAGCATTTCTGGACTTTCGGGTCACCTAGTTCCTAGGGGAATTTTGTCTTGAGATCATCAGGATACTCCTGAGAATCCTTTGAGAAACACCAGGGTGCCTGCTGCTGTCAGGAAAGGACATGAGCCCATGACTTCCAGCAAGTTCTTGCAGCTTCTAACAAGCTCTGTCAGCTGTTCTTGATCAAAGGATGCTCCAAGCTTTTGTTCCAACTGACTGCTGGTTAGGGAGGATCAAGCACCCTTTCATCAGGTGATAGGGAGAGGTTTACAGAAGTGCTGGCTCAGGACACAGCTTCCAGAGGAGGAAGCAGCTAACACAGGTGGCAGGTTTTTGCAGAAGAGAACCAGGAGATTTGCTAAGGACAACGTGCATGGCCTCAGTGATGGTGGTGATATGTCACAGGGCACAGCTCCAGCAGCCTCTGAGGCAGCTATCCTTGTAACACCAGGGTCATGGCCCAGATGGAGAACACAACAGGGGAGTTCCTAACAGAGGACACAGCCTTGAGTTTTAGGGCCGCAGGGGTGCCTGGGGCTTCTCACTGAGACTGGGGTCAGGGGCAAGGTGGGCTCCTTGCCTGCAGGAGATGTGTACTGATGAACAGTCTGTGTTGCCAAAGAAATGAGCTACAGGAGGAGATAGGGGATCAGGCCTATCCAGCATAGGTTCACAAAGGGCAGGTCCTGTTTGACTAGGTGACCTACCTAGTGGATGAGGGTAAGGCAGCTGATGTTGTCTACTTGGCCTTCAGTAAGGCATTTGACACCATCAAGCACAGCATCCTACTGAACAAGCTGGTGGCTCACAGTGTAGACAGGTTTACTCTTTGCTGCATTAAAAACTGGCTGGATGGCTGAGCCCAGAGGGTTGTAAATTTGCAGATGATACAAAATTAAGTGAGAGTGTTGATCTGCTTGACGGTAGGACGGCTGTGCAAAGGGGCCTGGAAAGGCTGGATCGATGGGCTGAGGCCAATTGTATGAGGTTTAACAAAGTCAAGCATCAATTCCTGCATTTCAGTCACAACAACCCCCCTGGAAATGCTACAGGCTTGGGGAAGTGCGGCTGGAAAGCTGCCTGGTGGAAAAGGACCTGGGGGTGTTGACGGACAGACGGCTGAACATGAGCCAGCAGTGTGCCCAGGTGGCCAAGAAGGCCAACAGCATCCTGGCCTGTATCAGAAATGGCGTGACCAGCAGGAGTAGGGAGGT
>JAVSBS010026384.1:54288-70647 GCA_033124195.1 Coracias cyanogaster | reverse complement strand
GGGGTTTTGGGGGGGGGGGGTGAGGTTGGAGGAATCATTCTCTAAGTCTTCTCTTGTTGACTTTAAAAGTAAGAGGTATAGGTGAGCTGGGAAACCAATGCAAATCCTATTGACCCATGAAATAAGCAAGTAAAAACTTGAGTCCAGGAAGCTGTCTCTAAGGAAAGCAAATACTCCAAAGGCCTGAATTCAGAAAGAATTTTACTGAAAATATTTACCATGGATTATGGCAAATATTGTGGGAAGCAAACACTTAATAAATGACATACATGCGTATGTGAAATCCTTATAAATGGACCAATAAGGAAGGAATCCTATTTGCTGAAATTTATAGATCTGGAGATGCTAAAAGATCTAACTAGTGGCTAGAGAGTTGGGAATAAACCTTATTCACACACCAGATGTGAAGCCATGAATTAGGATGATATTCAATGTGCTTGCAGCTGGAAATCCTATCATAAAGAAGAACAGAACTTCCAAGGAACACTGATAAAAGAACCCTTTCTTGATCATTCAGTCTCCATCGTGAATTTGCATTGACATGCATGTAGCAGCTGGATGTTCTTAATTTGTTGCAGAGTTTCTGGGCAGATTAGATGTAATTTGCACTTAATTTTCTTCCCCCAGTGTTTGGTGGACCACCTCATCCTCTACCTAATAGTTAAACTGATTCTCTGTGAGTAAGGTAGAAAGTTCATTCACCTGAAATCTTTTTATGATTTCCTTTGATTCTTCTTTCCCTAATCTCTTCATCTAACTTAAATTCCTTAATTCTAAAAGCATAATTATAAAGCAAAAAGCTTATATTGCTTTAAATCATTCAGAAATCTTCAGAAGTTACTAAACACTACCACATCCCCTGTAGCTTGCTTTTGATATACTTCCTACTTGTTCTCTGTGGTAAGAACAGTCTTTCTGTTCTGTATTTTTACAGCACTGATGAAAACAGGGATTTGGACCACCACAGGGCCATCTAAATACTGGTAAAAAGATCTAAAACACATCAAAGGTTTAAATTCCTGAAATAAGCATACAGTGTGTCTCCAAAGACATTGCCCAAAGAACATCCTCCAGGGACATTCATCTCAGAGGTTTTTACTGAAGCATCACAAACATTTTAAAAGTCATAAACCCATCCGTTATGGTATTTCTAGCATTTTCCACTCTGTGACAGCACAGAAGCCGAAAAAGGGAAAAGAAGAAGAAAGTTCATAGGTTCAGATGTATATACTTAGCAATACTTATCTTTATGCTATTCTGAGCCAGGTTGCTCACCCCAGTTGGTTTTTGCTCATTTGCAGCCATAATGTCCAAAAAAAATCAGAGCTTTGTGCCTCAGTCTCTCCTTACCTTATGGAGCAAGCTAAGAGAGACCACAGGCTTAGTTTCTTCTTTCAGCACCAGACAATAAGAGGAAGAAACATTGTTGACTGCAATTAATTGTGAGTGGAACTGCTCCCTCAGAAAACATTACTTCTAATGGCATCATGCACCGAACAAGGGTAGGATTTAGGAATCTTGAGTTATACTTTCCTCTCTATCAGAAATTCACAATGCATACTCAGACAAATAATGTCACCTCTGTTCATCATCTATGATCAATCCTACCTTTAGCTTTCCTTTTCTTTTAGTTAGCATGCTTTATGTACCGTTCCATGCCTGACACAATGAGATACTGCTCTTAGCTGAAACCTGCCAGTGCTACTGTAATACATAAAGATAAGCATATTTTTATACAATTAATGTATCTTCAACTGAGTCAACATACTGATAAAATATACCAACCTACCAGTTCACTTAGGGGTACTTTAAGTACTCTGCAATTTAGCTGATGAATTTCTATGAAGTCTTTAATTTACAGGTTTTGACCAATAACAATTCTTTAGTATATTGTCATCACTGTCTATGCTATCAGTACTTCTTTAGTATAATAGTTATCTAATAAATACTGTCTGATGACATCCTGTTTGAAATTACTTACGTAACAATGCAATTAGTGGCAATGGCAGGAGAGATTATGTTGGCAGCTGGAACTGCTTGTGCAACATTGCCTTCCTGCAGTATGTATATTTTATACAAAAGTACACCTTTTTTTTCATTTCAAATATTTTTCTGGGGGAAGCCCATAGGTTATTCTTAAAGCCAGGGGAGACTTTGACTTTTACAAGCTTCCATTTCTAAGGTTTCCGAGTGCAGAGTTTCTGAAAGTACATGCTTATCATTTAGTACAGTTCCTAGTACTGAATGTCTTCTGGGCTCTTTACTACTTTCTTTTCCACTCCATTCATTTTAACAAAATGGGTGAAATCTTATTTAACTTCTTGAATTTTTCTCTTGTTCTTGCTTTTTACATTCAATTTTTGTAATTCGCTTCAGTGAGGAATGGATTTTGCCTGCCATGAACAATAAATCCTCATTTCAAAAATCTGTTCAGACCGAACTGTTACAAGCTGGTTCATTTTCCCTTTTTACTACTTCATGTCCACAGCAAAAACCTAACAATGGTTTAAGAAGTTGGTGATGTTAAGTGATGATAAGTGCTTCTTACAGTCAGCTTAAACTTCTGGTGGTAAAGCCTTCCAGAGAAGGGGAAAGATCTTTGCATCTCATTGTTTTCTGTTTTAATTACTTTGTTACTTCTGTTGTCATACTAGATTTTAACAGATTTCTCTTCTGAAACATTTACGGGGAAGGAAAGTACTCCTACATTACAGATAGGAACTATTAAACCATGTTGATAAGTAATAGAAAGTTGGACCTAGATAGAATTGTATTCTAGATACAATTTTCAAATCCAGATCATTTTTCCAAGTGCCTGTCATGAGAGGCTTGAGTGTAGTTTGATCATATCTTTGGTCAGTGGAATGGATACTGTAGCATCACTTATTAACCTGTAGCTCTTTCTGTTAACCATTCGTGCTTAATGTAGAGCACTGAAATTTATACATCATTTGTTGATTCATTTCATGTCATTCATTAATATAATATCCTATAAATGTACACTGATTTTTCACCCTAAATTAGGCCTGATTATTTTATGTAAGCTTCCCATTGTCACTCACTACAAATTTCCATGTTTTAAGAAACTCACCCTGGTATAAACAGTGCCACTTAAAATTTATGCCAAAGTCCATACAACTTCCATCCACTTTAGGTCCCATGTTACAAGTTGGAAGGCTTTGGGCAGATCTCTTTTTTTCCCCCTCTTTTTTCTTTACATTTATGCTAATATTTTCAACCTCAGCAGGCTCAGAAATGGTTCTCTATTATGTTCTAATGGGAGAAGGTTTAAAATAAAAAGTTATATTGAATTTTTTTAATGTGTCATACTGAAAACGGTCACATCATTTTAACACAGAGAGCTATAGGGTTTCTGAAATCCTATCTGCAATTACATGACCAAATCAAAACTACTCCAGAGTGCCATCTTGTGGCACAGAGGGCTGGACGCTGAGAGAAGCACACAAATTGATCCACCAGCGCAGCCCTGGGTTCTAGTGGTTCTTTCATATGTATTCTTGTGAATGCAGCATGAATTCAATCTTAAGATCAGAAGCTGCAAAAACAGGTGATTTAGAAAGCAATATCACAGAATCACAGAAAAAGTGAAGTGGGAAGACAGCTCTGGAGATTGGTTGGTCTAACCCCACCTTCTCAAAGCAGGGTCACCTAGGCTGAGTTGCTCAAGGCCACGTCTAGTCAGGTTTTGAGTATCTTCAAGAAAGAAGACTCCACAACCTCTCTGGACAACCTGTTCCAGTGTTTGCTCACTGTTAGAGCAAAAAGTGTTTTCTTATGTTTAGGTGGAATTCCCTGGATTTCCATTACTAATCATTGCCTCTTGTCTTTGTCTTGAACTCCATCACCTCATGGTCACTGTGACCAAGGCTGCCTCAAATGTTCAATCCCCAACTAGTTCTTTTGTTTTGTAAGTCCCAGCTCCAGCAGAGTCTTTCCCTTCTCAACTACTCAGTCACATGTGTTAAGAAGTTGTGACCAATGCCTTCCAGAAACCTCCTGGGCTGCTTGTGCCCTGCTGCATTATTGCTCTAGCAGAACTCAGGCTGCCTCAATCCCCTTGATGAGAACCAGGACATGTGAATGTGAGGCTTCTCCCAGCTGTCTGAAGAAGGCTTCATCTGCTGCTGCTGATTCTTCCTGATCAGGCGATCTGTAGCAGATATGCACCACAGTACACTCTAGTTGGTGGCCCCCTTGTCCTTAGTCAAAAGCTCTCATCCACTTCGTCATCCTTCTTCAGGAAGAACCCCATATATTCCTGCTGTTCCCTCACATCAAGGGCAATTTTCCCCTCCTCACTGTCCCAGCCTGTCCTTCCTAAAGAGTCATTATCCGTGCTTGGAAGTACTCCAGTCATGCAAGCTATCCACCACATTTCTGTGATCCCAATGAGATCACAGCCCTGCAACTACACTCTGACCTCTGGTTACTGGTTACTCCTGTTCTGCTCCCCATGAGGCAGGAATCAGTGTACAGGCACTTCACAGAGGCAAACAGTCACATGATTTAATAGAAAATGAAAATTTGAACAGGATCATACCCAGCATTGACCCCTTGGGGTACACTGGTAAAGACTGGCTTTATGCTGTGGATTACCACCCTCTGGGCTCAACAGTTCAGCCAATTTTCAATCCACCGCACAGTCTTCCCATCCAGCTCATACCTTACCATCTTCTCTGTAAGGATCTTACGGGATCTTAAGTGTCAAAAGTCTTACTGAAATCAAGATAGACAAAATCCACTGCTCTCTCCTCATCTGCCAAGCCAGTAATTTCATTGTAGAAGGCTATCAGGCTGGTCAAGCATGACTTCCCATTTGTGAATTCATACTGACTATTCCCAATTGCCGCCTTGTACTCCATGGGCCTGGAAAACATCTGCAAGATTAGCTCATAAGTCTGGAAGAGAGGTTATGAATATATACTTAGAAATTGCTTTTAATGGATCTGGGGAGTATTCTTTTATTTCCAACCAAATTTGAGAAGAATAAAACCTAGAAAGCAAAAGGACAGAGTAGTCTACAACCCCATCTAATTGTATATTGTGTGACTTTAGCAGTTCATTTAGCTTCCTCAGGACAGACTAAGAACAGTTGCACAGCTGAGTTCAGCACGTCAGTCCTGACTGCCAAAAGTACAAATTAAAACATGCAAACCTAATCCAAAGTAAACTACAGAGATGTATTTCCATCATGAAATGTGCACATATACAAACTGAAGACTGTTCAAGGCCTCCACGCTCCCACCATCTGACAATTACCAGTGGAATTGTCTTCTGAGAATTAAAAAAAAAAGGATTAAGAGACCTGTTCTGGGTGTGGGTGATGATTAGGGTGCACTACTTGGTTGCTTGCTGTGCAGTGGTATTTAAAATATGGTCCCAAATCAGGTACCTCAAGAACATCTGACCCGCCTTGCGATGCTTTTTATTTGTTGTGGCTAAGGTCACAACCTCAGATGACCCTACCCATTTTAAACTTGGAAGTGTTTGGGTTGTTTGTTAAAAGTTCCATTGCTCAGCCTTCTGCAGCCAGTTAAGACATGCAGATTCTTATAATACAAGAACCTCTCTTGTTACCCTTACCTAAAGTGATTTTTACTAGACAGACTCTGAAGTCTCTGACAATATTTACCCTCACAGATGTTCTCACAAAATAAGGGAATGCTGTTAGCCCTATTTCTAGAGGGGAACTGAGGAACAGAGGGGTTAAAAAATTTGTTTCAAGACATACAGGAAATCTGTGTACAGAACAGGAAATTAAATGCAGGGATCTGAAGTCCCAACCCGTAATTTTACTCACTTCCTTTAAAAAATGATCTCTCACCATTTTCACCAAAGTAGGTATAAATTAGAATTCCGTTCTTTCTTTTACACTAGGAAGTTCTTATACAGCTGCAATGCACATATGCTTCTAGCTTAATGAAGACGGTGGAAAGTTCTGGGACACTAAAACCTTTTCTGCCTTCCTTGATAATGTCCATTATCCTAATTATTGACTTTTTCTTGCAAGATGCTGGAAAGCTTGATTTAGTTTTCAGTTCCATTTACTTCCCCTTATGTTTTTCTTTGTTTTATCTCCACTTCGAAGCTCTGCATTATTGTTCACAGGTTTGCTCATCAAAGTAAAAAGTAAACCAACATTATGCCAAAAGGCAGTATTTCTAAATTCCCTCCTTAACACACTATTTGAAAGAAAATTAATTTCATACTTTAAATATTCAAAGACTCTGGGTGAAATTATTTTAATTCTTATATTCTTTTGGTTTAATTTTTGTTTCCAAACTTAGTTGTATCATATAGTGGGGGTTAAATGTTTTTTAGAGTATTTGTCATCCATCTCTTCAGTCATTATGTTTCATTGTTTTTAGATTCTAGTACCTCCTTTCTATTTATATGTTTTCTGCCAGAGTCCAACATTTCATTCCAGACTTTTATTGTGTGGGTATCCAATGCCGTCAGTGGACCTCTGGTTTTGATTCCTCAAAGCATTTAATCATCTACCCAACCAATTTAAAGTGTTTAAGTCCCTTTAGGATTAAGTTAAAATGAAGCACACACAAATGTTTTTGCCAGACCATGCTATCCCTTCATCTTTGTAGTCAACTGTGTACATTGATTTATGTCAAAGACTTCAAACTTGGCCTGAATTTTATGTTCACTAGAGATCCATTGAACAAATAACATTTCATAAGAAAATGAGATGGGGTTTCAAAGCTTTGAATGTTTCAGTAAGACTAATACTGATGTTGAAATAACTATGTCTTTTCAATTTGCTTAGGTATTTATCAATCTAAAGAGCAGATCAGACCATTGGCTTGATATTAAACCGAAAGTCCAAATTTCTGACCAAAACATATATACTTTTGCAGAAGCATCTGTCAAGGTAGACAGATTTCAAAGAAAACTGAATTCCAGCTCTAACTACTGTGATCAATACATTAGTTCTATGAATTCTTTCTCATTATATTGTTGAGATCTAAAATTTACATCTCTAGCATCCTTATTTGGAAACTGAGGCTAGAATTCTCACAGGGCTTTTTGCGAAAATTACAATGCTTTCTGCTCATATTCTTGTTAAAAATACTACAGCAAGAACTTGTTGTGCCATGTTTGTGGCTGTTTTAATTACTCACTTGCATATAGAAGCCTAGCTGCAAAAAGGGCCCCATGACATTGGGAGATGCATAATAACAGACAGCTTTTTTTTTCTCCTTGTAGAGGGATGAGAGATTCATAGAGTTAAAAAAAAAGAAAATCTTCCTTCCCAAAAAATCCTAACCAGCTTGGAAAACAGAGAATGATGCCAGTGCAATCACCTGCAAGAAGGGAGTACTTGTTTACAGCCCTTCCTTTCAAGACTGAATTATACTTTTACGACTCATGCAATAGCACTAACTATAGTACAACAAGACACATATATTAGGTAACTGCCTAAGTGGTGGGCTATAGATCCTTCGTGAGAGAAGTTTTAACCTCACTAAGCTGAGGAAATAATCCAAATTCCTACCTCTCAGATGAATACACTAACCTGTTGTTATATAAAGACAAGCATCAGTGACATCAATGCCTTTAAAATAAGTCTCTACTCTTTCAATGAGTAATTGTAGGCATCTAACTTTATAAGAGAATTCTGCAATCAAAATCCCTGCCAGAAGCAATGAAAAAGACTGAAATTCTATGTGCAGTCTTATGCTGAGCACTA
This sequence comes from Coracias cyanogaster, assembly GCA_033124195.1. Lineage (NCBI taxonomy): Eukaryota > Metazoa > Chordata > Aves > Coraciiformes > Coraciidae > Coracias > Coracias cyanogaster. The sequence goes on along the minus strand of JAVSBS010026384.1, from coordinate 62,924 downwards.
ACAAGTGCCTACCTCTAGGGATATTCTCCTGCCCACTTCAGCTTGATCCTTCATCTTTTTACTGTCAAGATTTCTTTAATATTTTCACTCATGCATCTGATTTTCTTGGTGCACTGTGCAGCTATGTTTCCAGCTCCAGGTTTTAAAGCTTAATCTGAGGGCCAGGAGCATAAAATTCAGGCATTGCAGCACTGGACATGAAAACTCCACATCTTTTTATTTGGTTGAGTCCTAAGTGAATTCCCTAGGATAATCCAGGAAATCTGTGGTAAAGCCAAAAAATAAATATCAATCCCAGGAACTTATTTCAGAGCCTTAGGCAAAAGGCCATTGTTTCTATCACCATAGGTTAAAGATTCTGGTCCAAACTGGAAAAGGGAAGTGGGGAAAAATACCTCTTCAAGCACTTTCAAAGAGCCGTCAAAGGGATCCTAAAAGCAAACAAAGCTGCATGGTGATCTTTAGCTTTTCACCCATCCTTGATTTTTCAGTATATATGAGAACTTCACAACTGGGAGCAATTATGGACAAAAAAATATTACATGATGTATGATTCAACATACAAATGGACTTTGGGAAAGGAGGTTCTTGAAAGGGAGGTTTTGAGTATGGAACAGTATCAAAAGCCCTGCATGGTTTGATTGTTGGGGGAATTGGTATGTGACACCTTTGGGAAAAGTTCTGAAAAGTAGGTCAGGTGCCATGAGTCTTAGCAGACTGGTTACTTATCCATTTGGATCAGCTGTTCTGAGCTTCAGGAAGTTCAGGTCTCAGCAGCTGCTGTGCAAGCAGGGCGCAAAATGCTTTACAATGGCTAACTATAAAAGAATGGAATTGATTGAGAGGGCCTGAGTTATTGTCCTCCTGTGATTGCAATATGCAACATATAGAAAATTTTCTCATGCTTAAGCCTTTCCTTTATATTTCTAGTGTTCATGAAATTAGTTTTAAACCACCAAGGGTTTCTTCCCCCACTCCCCATCTCCCCACAATAATTTCTGGTTCTAATTTGAAGGAGTTTTTTAATAAATATGTTTTAGATTAATTTAGTGCTTGTGAAAGTTGCCAGCCTATTTGATCCTAGACTGGGGGGAGGGCAAACCTTAAGTATTGGAAAGAACTAGGACCTCACATGAGGAAGAGGCTTAGAAAGGAATTGAAAACTTGAAAAAAAGAATAGCAATGCAGGATAAGACAGCAGATTAGCTGATCAAAACAAAGCTGAAAATTCTGTGTGCCTCAATAAGGATCCTAAGGAGTCAATGGATGTCCAATATATAACCCTTGTCAGTTTGGAACCCACCAGTCTGGAAAACAACTTCAACTGGAAATGAACCTGAAACACTATGGCTGCCAAAGACCCTTTCTCTGGTGAGGGCAAGAGGCAGAATCTGAAGGAGGATAGGTAAGAATGCACCCTTAGTTTTGCATTTGTCAGTCGTCAGTGTTACTTAAATACCGTTAGCACTCACCACTCACACTCCTCTTCTCAGCCCTATAGCTTGCCCAAAGTCCAGCCTATAAAGTTAGCTTAAGTATTGTGAGAAATCTCACTGAAAGTCTTTCTCTGCTGAGGAAAGGTGCTGATTCATAATAAAGATGTGAAAAATTGCTATTTTGGTTATGCATATTTACGTCATAAAGACAACAAACCGACAAAGTCAAATGGAAACAGAAAAAGATATTTAGCTCTAGCCCACTATGGAGCCATCATGGATATAATCTCATGAGTCTACCAACTCTTGTGCAAGGATCTCTACTATCTTTGAATAAGTAGGAAAAGAACAGTACAGTTTCCCATTTTAATTATAAAAGAGACCCTTATAGGCCATTAGATTTGGCTCGGGTTATATATCCAGTTGTTAGCAGCACAGGATCAAGAAGCTAGGGTGAAATCCTAACACCGGTGAAATTACTGGGAGACCTGCCATTTTCTTCACAAAAGCTAAAATTTTATATTCATATGTTCTTTCCAGGATTTAAACCACAAAACAATTTTTTTTTATTCAATTCCCTCTCTAAGCACAACAGGCAGCTTCATAAGAATCTTTAAATTGTTTCTTTCGTACATTAATCATAATTTACATTGGCGTCCTAACTTGCCTGTGCTTACTCATTCAGCTATTAGTAGAACTCCCATTATCACTCTGTTTGATCACTTTCTATGTCAAAATTTGACAGAAACTATAAATACCTACTCATCACCAGCAGCTATACATCTACAATCCTAGAAGACTTCACCATGTCATGCCCATAGTTGCTTTCCTTCCCTGTGAATAATAGGGGCCGTTCTGGGTAAGAAAAAGGGTAAATGCAAACCAGTTCTTTCTTTATTTGGCTTGTGTCAAGAGACACAAAAAAGTTGTGCAAAGAAAGTACGTATCAACCTGGTCCTGATTTCTCCTTGTGTTACAAAGATGCATATGGTAGCCCTATGGCACTAGTACAGTTAATGCATCCTGATAGAGCCTTTTATTTCCTTCACTGCTTGAAACTGAGACATCAGCTCTAAGCATCAGAATGACATTCCCACAGAATCAGGCAAACCTTGCAGATTTTTATTCTCATGACTTTTTTTTTTGTTTGATCCTATATCCTCTGTAATTGTTTTGCCATTCCCTGCTTCAAACATGAACTAGTATTTATATACAAAACAGTACTCTTTACACTTTTAATAAGCTTAGTGTCCTCCTTTTTGATTGGAAACTTCAGGATTGGCAAATAAGTAACATTTGGCTTCCAAAGCTTTGATTTATCTTGCTTCTATGAGATTCCCTACTTCCTTGACATTATATTTTGTGCGAGGAATGCACCCTTTAAAATATTTATTACATTTTCAGCTATTTCCTGTTATGTACTTCTGCTTTTTCAGTTTGTAAGGTGACAAAATGACCAATAAACTTGGAAGTTAATCAACTCATTGTTGTCACATGGAGTTTGTTTCTAGGGGTAGAGATCCAAAAGGAGCTGAACGAGAGACATTAATATGAAGTTGAGGCAATTCATCTCCTGTGATGCCAGGATTTATTTGTTTATCTACATTGCCAGATATGTTTAATATAATATCCCACGAAGTGCTTCTGACTGTGATACTTGAATCATGTTGGTACAATTTAAATCTTAAATAGGCATTGTAAAAAGTGTGTGAAAGTTGGCTAAAGACAATTAGATGTCTTTGGATCTTAGAAATATAGTGTGAAGTACAGAGATCCAGGAAACAAAGCAACACTGGAGATTAAAAGCAATTCATGATCAAGGAGAACCCTAAAGTTATTCCTGGCATTTCTAGAGTTAGTTACAAAAAAACAAAGTAAGCCTCAGGATGAAGTGATGAAGTGATAAAGTGACTGAATAGTCTATTGCCTACTCCAGATATTGGAGGGGGGGGCGGAATTAGGCATGTTCAGTGGGAGAATATTTTGCCACTAGTATTTGAGTATTTGCCAACAACTGAGTTAGAAAAAAAACCCAAACAATCCAACACAAAAAAAACAACCAAAATAACCCAACAGAAAAAAACCAACATAAACTTTGCACATGCTAAGCTTAAGGATTCCTATAAAGGTAGAAAACATTGTGACACTTAAATGTCAGCACAATGCTTATAAAGTTTTCTGCAAATCAGAAATTTTTTTTCCCACCTGGACTGGTACCTTTGGAATATGTTGATCAATGTACATCCCTAAAATTTCAGCTGATAAGTATGCAGAAATACAGCCAGAAATATCTTGAGTATCAACTGTGACACTGATTTTCATATCCTTGAGACCATTCCTAGATCAGCCTTCTCACAGATGGGCTGTTCTTTTACAAATCCGTGTTGGAAATTGAGTGATGAAACTGATAACAAGAGGAGACCAGTGGTGGTTCTGCCATCTTTCCCCCAAGCCATGGAATTTCAATGGATTATCTTGGCATGAAGTGAAATAAATTAATCTTTGCTGACTTTATATTCCAGATGGAATTTTAAGATAAGGATGAAGAAATTGAGTAACTATCACCTTTTCCATTGACTTCCTTACATCTTAGAGCAGAGCAGTATTTTCTGTTGAGTTAATTGAACTCCCTGAATAAGTGTGCAAGCAGGGAACAGCTCCTAGCCCAGTGTGATTCCGTATGAGTATGTTCAATAATATTTATAAATTCAAATATGAAAATAAAAGGCACCAATGAAGCAAAAGCAAAAAAAATTCACCCATCCTCTCTACTTCAATCCTTTTATACCTGGTAGAACAAACAGGACTACAAAGTAAGAACATCTGTAGATAAAGCTTAAGAGGCACATATGTGTTCCACACCTTACCACAGCAGGGTGTCACTGTAACAGCTTGCTTACTACTTATCACATCCAAGTCCATATGGTACATTTCTGCCTTAATTGGGCATTTCCATACTTTTGTAGGTTTCTGTCAAAACCTAATAATATTTAAATGTTGTTTTGCTGACACTAAATGTTTTTAATTATAATGAATTTCAAGCAAAAATTAAAGCCTGTAGTGGGTGTTCACAGTATTTTTAGTGACCTGAGAGATTCTTTAACAACAGACAAAAATGCAATGATATTTTGCCTACATTCATATTTTAATTTCTTGCCAGCATTCAGCCTAGACTGCTCCAAATCAAATAAACCGCAGAGGCCCACACAGTGAGATTATGGATCGTGAACAGCTTGGGGTGGAGGTGCCAAACTAAAAGAACAGATAGCATTGAAAGAGGACAAATAATATGTTTGCCCCATACCCTCCACAGGTTTAGTGAACTTTCTCACAGAGGCTGTTTTATCTGGGCACTCTGTGGAGTAAGGATATGAAAAATAAGTGGATTTACTTGCATGTCTGAATGTAGAGTACTATTTTGATAGAAAGGTAGGCAAAAGGAACTGTGAAGGGGGTCAGGAATTTGCACAGTCTTGTGCACAGCTTCGGTAAACTTAGCCATAAAAGGGTGAATAGTGAAAGAATACACTATGTGCAGACCTGGCAAAGAGATAGCATTGATCCCTACAGAGTCAGAGCCAAGGACAAAAAGGTATAAGTGTCAGCCGTTGACTGGAACTACTCTCTATTACTGCAAAAACATAAGTGTTCTGGAGGAGTTGTCTTGCATAAAATACAGTTTTCTAGTTTCCTAGTTTTGCAGCTAGCTTATTTTCATTTGCTTATTTCCTTTTCTACTGATCTGAGAAACAGGAAGGTGCTTTGCTAGTGGTGGAGAAATGTCCAGAGTTTTAGGAGCCCAACAGTCCCTGTATCTTTGGCTAAGTAAAAGCAGCAGTCCTTGTTAAGATACAGATCTTAACAGGAGCTTGTGAGGAAACATGTAACACAGATACACAACTATAGAACAGTATATAGATTCTCCCTTTAAACTGAGAATAATATGAATATAGACTTAGCTGATCCTTCCTAAAAGAAGGTGGTCTTCAGAACACCCAACAACAAGCTTATTGCCACTTAGCTCCAAATTCCCTCCAGCAATCATTCCTGGATGGACAGGGATGCAAATAAATTGTTTAACAAATGAAGAGAAAAAACGATGAGAAGTTTAAGCCAACTGAGTAAGAAAAGCAATGTGTGCACTGCAGTGTGAGGTATGTCAACGACAGTGAGAGAGATCCACTGTGACACTGTCTTTTTTTTCAGACCACAGTAACTAGCAGCAGGCACCTCTCTCCCACACAGACTCAGCTTAGGATGCAAAGAATGATCTCTGCAGGGAATGTTTCATGAAAGCAGAACTCAGCTGCGATCATATCTTTCACAGAGCAGTTTCAAGCAGTTTTCTCCCTCCCCACAGTCTGGATATAAGCTGATTTTAAAATGCAAACGTCCTATGCATAATTTCTTTGTAAAAGACAAGAATGGATTGCTGACTTGATATTAATGATCAGGCATAAAACATAGCTCATGCTACAGAGCCCAGATGTGGCCAAGAAGAAATGCTTCTTTTTCTTTCTGTGTACAAGTTTCATACCAAATGCTAGTGAGCTTCACACTTGACTGTTTATTCTAACTTCTGTGTTCAAAAGACTAGGGAACTCTCACAGTTTATCAGGGTTCAAAGATGAAGTTAGAACATAATGAATCTTGATAAAATCTCATAGATTATCCTTGGGGAAAAGCATCCATTAATTCAAAGTTTTAATCCTTTTTATAAAAATAAGGGAGTTTTTAAAGATGTTTGAAGTCCTCTACTCTACCCTTTGGCTTCTTCTAATTCCACCTTCTGAACTCTTTTATCAAGATTTCAGTAGCTTAAATTACAGCTATTAAACAAATTGGGAAAAGGGGGAAGTATATTATTCTTTCTCCATGTTACATGTAAACTAAAATGGACACTGAGGAAATTGTAGTGGTCTCACTGATTAAGCTACAGAGTCACTTAGGACCTATGAGTTGTAGCATGTATCAAATCCCTCTCTAATAATTTCCTAACCTCATACAAGCTTTTTAAAATAAAAACAGAGAGCTCAGAAGACTTCATATTTCTGAAGTCCTACTTAGAAATTTACTTGCCTTTGCTCACAAACAGCAAGCCACAAAGTATCAAGACTCTCTTTCAAGTGATCACTTAGACATGCAAGAGGCTATAGAGAAACACATCTTGCTGAAGAACTTACTTCAATAACTTATATTCTGCTCTGGCATGAAAACAGAATTGTCTCCATCGTAGCTGAGTTGACACCTACCTCCTCTGTGAGTCATGCGGGATACCCAAACAAGGCACCTGGTATTAATGTCCACGAGGACAGAAGCCAGAAAGCAATTTCTGAACCTGTTTAATTTGTGCAGAACACTCTGAATGCAGCACAGCACAGCATTTAAATCCATCCAAACACTTGCTAGACAGGGTACTGCCACATCCTGCTGAAATCATAGTATTCTGCTTACAGGACTTGCCCTGGAAACTGAAAAACTACATCATAAGCCTGAGTGAATACAAATCCACAGATCCCATGTCTTCAGAGAGTGCCCTAGCCACATGGCTTTTGCTGAAGCTGTGCCATTTTTGTGCAGCCAGGAATGTGGAATTTGTTTGGCCTGCAAAGAAAATTGCAAAAGGGAGTCTATTTCTGTAATCTAATAGGCTGGAGAGGAGGGGAAGCTAAAATAGTTCTTTCCCGAGGGCCTGCTTAGAATATGTATTTTCCATGTAACAGTCTTAGGATAAAATGCATTAGCAATATTGGAAGAAAAACTGAAACACAGGAACGTTCCTGTTTCCACAATGAACACATCTCCTTGTCTCACAGTTGGCCTCTTTCGCTTACTTTTTCTTTCCGGTCCCAGTTCTTGTGCCATTTCTTCCACGACAGCTTTGTTCTAATGGATATGGGTAAGGTTGGCATGGCATATAACTAGGAAAAAGATGATGAATGAGACATTCTTATGATAAGAAAACATCAATGAATATTCAATATTCAATATTCAGAAAAACATCCTGAATACTGAACTCAGCTAATGGGTCCTTAAAGGCACCTCACTCACAGTTGCAGGGAAGTGTCAAAGCCTAGGGAAACACAGGGTTTCAAACATATTCAGCATTTCCTACAGCTGACTTAGGTATCTTCCTGAAGAAAAGTAGTGACTTCTACATACTCTAAATATTATTTCAGTTGATAAATTTCACCTCTGGAACGTCTTTATGAACCTCATGTACAAAGAAGAAGCAAATTCATATGCTATTTTGATCCTCCTTGCAGCTTTGGGAAAATAAAATATACTAACTGAGAGAACTAAAAATAATGTTAAAAATTGTAGGCTCCATAAAAAGACAGGAACGCCTGGTTAAGAGTGAATTTCAGGCTGGCATGAAGATTCAAAATGGCATTCCTAAAGTGAGCAGTTTTGTTAATCCCCTGAACATCTGTTAGTTCTAGACCTTTAGTTAGAGGCAATTTCATCTTGTTTGCCTTACACTACAATGGTTCTATAAAGTAGAAAGTGCTATTATGAATGGTAGTTATAATCCAAAATTCAAACTCAGAGCTGCAGCCACACTCTGAAATGTGTTCAAGCCTTCAGAGTTTTGTATATAAGGCCCCATGGGGTCAGAAAGCATCATAATATTTCACATGATGGATGGTTCTTCTCATACAATATTTGCTATATTATCTGTGAATGAAATACATTTTTTGTCCTATTTTACAATTTGAAATGAATTTGGCATACTTTTCTCCATTACCTCTTCCTATATTATCTAGGCCACAAAAAAGTCAATCACATATTCACCATGGACAGCTTGCCAAATTGAAGTGGCAATGTGATATTTCCTTACAGCATTGTGTCCCAAAAACCTGAACTTCCCTGTTCTCCTCATAAACTTCCCTGTTCCCTTCCTCAGAGTCACTCAAACTGGAAACAGGTGACAGCAATGAGTTTCTGATGCCACAGGTCCTAAAGCTGAAATGCAATGATCTGATCTCTCCATCCCAAATGAAAACAAACTGAAAGCTACTCTAATTGATACTGGCTATCAATAAGGCAAAATTTGATAATACAGGAAAAGAAACAGTTCAACTCTGGCCTTGAAGAGTCAGGAAGGATGTATCTGAACTGTCTTGCAGAGTTCTGTACCTCTGATCTTGGAAAGTCTTTTTGTATCTGGATCTACGAACTGTAGTTCTGGTTTAAGCC
>JAVSBS010026384.1:35951-54188 GCA_033124195.1 Coracias cyanogaster | reverse complement strand
CCTCTGATCTTGGAAAGTCTTTTGGTATCTGGATCTACTAACTGTAGTTCTGGTTTAAGCCATGACAATGGCATGGAACCATCCTTGTGCAGGAGACTTGAGGCCAGAGTATTTGGGAACAAGTAAAATTCACCAATAGGATAGCATATGCAAACATTCCTGCAATATTTTTTCATATTGTATTTATTATGTGTTGATTTGAGACATTTCTGTGCCATCTTGAAGAAAAAAAAAAGGAAAAATAAATGTTTGAAGTCTACTTGAATAAGACTGTACACTTACACATAGTTACATTCTTTTTTTACACTTATAGTTATGCAATAGCTTTATATACAGGACATTTCCATCCTCCTTATTTCACATGTTTTTAAAAAACACAAGCTTTATTATTATTTTTGTTTAGTATAGGGGAAGAAGTAAAAGGACAAGGACTGGGGAAAAAGATAAGGGTGGGGAGAGAGAAAGAAAAAGCAAGTACAAGAGGAATTTATAAAACAAGTATGTCTTTATAGATAGAGGTCACAATTTAATCTCATATACAGTCTTTCTTTCAGTATATTTACAGAATTGTAACACTGTACTTTTTATGGTGTAAAAAGATATTAATTCCAGCATTGTTTAAGTGGGAGGCAAAGAAATCTATTCTGGTTTCAATTAGGGAAGACAGATATATAAACAGGTCTTATTGGAAGGTCCTGATAGGAATAAAAGAATGGGATATTGATGGACACAAGGGACTCAGACCTGCTCTTATTCAAACCACTGGAACAAAAAATCCCATTGGCTTCAGGGCTGCAGGATCAACACATGCCTAGGTCATGAACAGGTTTAGCAGACATGTTAAAATGGCTTCAGTTTCTGAGTACTGATGGCTCCATCCCCAGGAATCTGGATCTCACTGCCATTACCCACAGTCAATGATAGCCAAAGGCCTGAATTTCTGCTTTAAGAAAGGTTGAAGCCTTGCCATAAATACTTTCCAGAGAATGGCAGTTATTATGGCAACAGAGTTCCCATTGCTCTAGTTAAGGTTGTGTCAGCATTTAAATTATAACCCCCTGTTTTCAGAGGTTTACATCTTGGCTATAAACATTTGCCGAGAGATGAAAATTGGCATTCACTGCCCTAAAGCCATTTTTTTAATAACAAAGCTTGGAGAAAATCAGACTGGGTTTTTTATACTGCAAGAGGGAAAAGAATTGGAGGTTTCTTGTGGTTGGTGAGGTGCATTTCTATGTACATACATGTCTGCACATACAGAAGTTTAGGGCAGGTATTGCTAAAAGGTAAGATCTCCTCTGTATTTTTAATTGCATTGCTGGGCACTGAGAGATTTGTTAGTTTGTTTTAAATGCATTTGTGTAGGAGTACTGAAAACTAAAATGGGAACATTGCAGCTAGTATGTTTCTTACAATTGCATAAGCTTTAATAAGGATATAGCAATGTACATCAAAAATACATTGCCTCTAAAATGCTAGCATTTTTTTCCTTTGCAAATGTGTTGTCATATTATACTTTATCTATTTTTTCTGAGTACATATAGTCCTTTTCTAAGGTGTAGAAAACAAAGCCCTTTTACTGGTAACTACTCTTTCTCAAGGTGTCTTAGATGTTGCCACTTTGAGTGTTCATATACAAAAACTCCACTAGCCAAAGGCTTCGTCCTTCAACAGCATCCAGTGTGCTCCAGCCTTACTCCTCTCTGTGCTAACCTCTGGCTTGCAAAGGGGTGGTGCACATTGCTCTACCTGAGTTTCTTTCATTCTAAAAATCCTTTGAAATCCTTCTCACTCTCTGAAACTGCATTTTTGAACTTGTCTGCATTTTGTGTGTGTCTATACAAATATATGGCTACGTATATGCAAAAATTGTGAATAATTTGCTTCTGAATAACTTATTTCTTACATGTTTGTTACATGTATATTAATATTGGGTGACTGCAAGAAATACTCCCTAGCGAGGCACAATTTTCTTGAAGGATCAGATTCACATAGGCAACATCACTGGGTATGCAGCATTGTTGTCAGACGAAAGTTCCCAAGGCCCATGCAACATATTGAAAATGCAATATGAAAACCTTTGGCAGGAGTGACAGTTTCCAGTGCTTAGTGAAAGCTGTGAAACAAAATTGCTTCAGCATTCCCAAGGCTAGGAGGATCATTATTTCCTTATATTGTAGATAGCAAAAAAAAAACTGGTGAGAAGTACACATAAGCCACCCTAACTAGCATTAGACACATGTTTAACAATATATCTCAAGCATACAATTTCTGGAAGAAGACTGAAACTCCTGTTTCAGTTTAAAACAGAGTATGTGAATTTGAAGGCTTGGGTGACCAGGACATCTTTTCCTTCTTTCCAGTTGTAATCCACAATTTCAGTGTGGCTGAACCCATCCATGAGGAGAGTCAATGCCTGAAGTCCAAAACTGGTCTGACATACTTTATGTTTATTCACAGATCCTTCAAGACAAATGGATGTTGAATCTTCAAAGTTATAGATACTCCACTGTGGTACTGAATAAGTCTATGCTTATATAGTTGTGTCGGCACTGACTATAGGAATAAAAAGCCTGGAATTCATTTTTCACATTTTGAGCTCAGCTAATTGATCTGTAGCTTCATAGGAAATCACAGGCTTCAAGCTGTCAGATCACTGAAGCAAGTTAACCATCTAAGCAGTGAAGACTGTATTACACAATAGTAGGGAAAGAAGGGAGAGCAGCCTACTGCAGACACTGCCTGGTGCCTACAACCAGTGGGAGCCATGGATCTCTCATAGACTGATCTAACTTACGGATTAACATTACAGGTCTGCAAGCTCTCAGGAACCCTGGAAATGTCAGGTCTGCATAGACTGGAAACAACTAAAAGGAACGTCATTTCCACAATTCCACAATTTAATGCTAAATATAAATTAAAACAAAGTATTCCTTGGTTTAACTTCTGATTAAAATAAAATTATTTTTTACCAAAAGTGTCAGACTCATAAATCTATTCTGCTATTCATTGCATTTAATACTTAATGCACTACCTTCAGCTGTGATCTTATGGGTGCGATTGGCCTGCTTTGTTATTTCAGATCCATAAACAACACCCTTTACATTTTTTCCTTGAAATGGACAAGGATACATCCCTTAATCAAATCTGTTGAAACTATATCTCAGGAAAAAAAAATTCTATGAGATCTTAGACCTCTCTCATCCTCAACAATTTTCAGGCAGTACAGAAAGGTCAATAGAATATTGAGTACCAACTCATTATGAGATATTATTAGCGACCATGATAATTGTTTGAGCTCTTCCATAACATGGCTATGTGCTTCAGTACATATATTAATGAATAAGCCATTATTTAAATGGCAATTCATCTCTTACTGTTACAAGTAATAAGCCTCTGAGTATATAAATCCAGATAAGGCCCTTTAATGTAATGTATAGCACATTATTTCATTTAGTTAATGAAAGGACAAGTACCAGATAACAAATGGAAAATCGTCTAGGTTTTTTTCCTGAGGCTGTGGAGATATATTTTTCCTGTTTATTTTCCCTGTCAGGAAAAGAAAGGCAAGTTGAAAAACAAAACTAGGCCTGTCTTGTACAATTCAGAGCAATTAGCACCACTGAGATAATGAAAAGTCCTATTTATTTGTACTGACGCTCTGCTACTGCAAGGAGAAGCTTCACTGAGCACCAAGGCCTTTTTCTATTAGATGCTCAGATAGGTCCATCAATCTCCTGCCCTAAAGAGTTTTCAGTGTAGTTTCAGAGAAGATAAAAATTGAGAACGATGACAAGGAAAATGAAAGTTAGTTGGCACCATTGATTGAAAATTGATTCCCAGTCCAGTCATTCCACATCATGTGTGAGGACCACAGAGGAATCATGGCTACAATAGAAACTGATAAGATGTGCAGACCATTACGGTAGGAATGGTAGACATGCAGAGTACTAAGAACAGGGAGTGGATAATGTAAAAAGGCAAATATGAACATGAAGGAAGGGAGAAGTTATGAAGCTCTGAGAGAGTTTCAGAACTTATAATCAGGTGGAAAATGGAGAATTGCTGGGGACATTCAGAGAAGACAGCAGCCAGAGACAGAATCTAAAAATACATCTTTCCAGTAGTGTCTTGTATAGAAGAGTGGCAGGTGATAATCTGAAGAGCTGAGGAAAAACCTGTACCTAGATGAGTTTAGAGAAGTCAGGAAACACTGAAAAAAGGTGTATGTCATACTTACAGAAGAATGGAAGGAATCAAGAAAGCAAGATGAGAAGAAAGCACAATCATAAAACGTGATACAGGACTATGTGTTGCATGGGACAATAGTGATGGGACAATGGCTTAAGCCCAGATAAACCCATTCTTCTACTCAAGAACGAAAGAAACAGAAATAAGTATCTATTCAAATGAAGCCTAAATGAGCAACCAGGGAAAACTACTGAAGTGTCAGCATAATCACTACAAAAAGTGAGGGAGAAAGCTAAAATGAAGATAGTAAATCAAAAGAGAAGATTAAAAAAAAAAAAAAAAAAACCAAACGCGGAAGTTGCAGCCTTAATTTGACAAAGAAAGGTGTAGAGTGCAGATCAACAAAGAACAAAATGTATATTCTGGATTCTTCTTTGCTCCTCTCCTGCTCTTCACTTGCACTAGTACTACTCATATACAGATGAGCTGTATATGCATAGATACAGAGCTGTATATGTACAGATACAGAACTCTTCTCTGTGTCTATACATCCAATCTCACACAAAACTTGCAAGGCCAGAAAAGGACATTTTGTGCTAGCAGTTCTGACACCACAAAAGGTGAATGTAAGAGTGGAGCTGAGAGGGATGGTTGGCTCTCCCTGAACGAAGCCCTGCATAGGAATCTATCAAATGGCCCAATTTAATCTGATCTGTGTTGATGAACAGAAGAAAATATAAAGAACAGCAGAAGTAACCAGAAATTACAAGCACATGGGCAAAGGAACTTTGAGCATGACAGCCAGTAAACCAGGAAACATGTCACTACCTGAGTGCTAGATTATAGATACAGAACACTTAGAAATTCACACAGTCCCATAGTGGATTCCACATTAAGCAAAGAAGAGGAGATGAAGAAAACAACCAAAATCATGAAACAGTGAAACAGATCAGCCACTGCCTTTATGGAAAAGACTGAGGATGGAAGGAGAAGCAGGGCAGTTAAGGGACAATAAGGACACTGCAGGAACAGAGAAGACTATTTGCAAATATTACAGACTTAAAATAAACAATAGGTAATAAAAGTAAAATAGTGAGATGACTCTGGTATCCAGCCATAGAAACTTATAGGAGAAAAGGGCATTCTTTAGAGGCCAAACAAAGATACAATGTATCAGCATAAACTTGTTCAGAAAAGAAGTTAAGCAAAAACAGTGCAACTTTTGCAGCATTATTTTAAAACTCTTTCATTTTAAAACACTGCAAAAAATCTTGATTAGCTTTGGGCATCTAATTGCATCAGTGTACTAAACAAGCCCTTGGATTTCAGATATGTAGAACTTGGAAAACTAGCAGTGCAGGATATATACACTTGGATAGACAGATCTAAATACCAGAACTATCTCCCAACTGCGAAGAATCAAGCAATAATTTGCTTGCCTCTATTATTTGTATCCCACCCCATAGGCAGGATCTGCTAATGGCTTGTACAGCACAATGTTTTTTTATCAACACTGCAATTTTAGGAAAGCACATAGTATTAACTGAGATTGCATTTACAGCTTCAGAGGGTTGAATTTACCTAAAGTAAATATTGCCAGGGCTTTTAGCTAGACACTCAGTAAACAAGTATGACTTCTTGGGCAAGACTTGTTGGGTGTAAGTGCCATGTTCTGAAGATTTGTTCTGTAAAAAAAGCCAAGCCCAAACATTATTCCTCCTCATAAGTAAGCCCTTAGGACTTGAGAGACACAAGTACTCTAGGTTTTAGGTTTGTCTGCAGTGAAAGATGAATATCCTCCACAAATGCACTTGTTTGTTTATTTGCATCTGGGCATCACTCTGAAAGCATCTGGTACTCTGAGAAAAAAAAAGTTTCAGAAATCATATTCATATGAGAAAATACTGGAAGGTGAAAGGCAGTGATAATTTCAAACATACTTCCTCTGGCTCTTTCACTGGAAAGAGCTTGAATGTAATTTACTATCTCTGGGGGAAGGACTTTTAATCAGGACACTCCACCACCATTGTTTGCTAGGCTCATTCTCGTGGGGAGTTGCAGAAGTCTGAAAGAATTTCAATGTGTTTATACTATTTAAATAATGGATGAACTAGGAAGATATGAATCATGGGAATCAGTTGTCCCATTCAATGCAGCTGACTTCATCATTGGACAGTTGTTATTTACTCAGGTATTCTTGTAGTTGAAGCCAACTACACAACATAACAGGAAGTTCTACAGAATATGACATACACTAGGAATTATACTCCATGCAATGTCATTATTGTCAAAAAAGCACCAGGAGGAAACGAGTCAAGCATGTTATTTCTGAAGAGTCCTTATGAACAGAGTTAGGGCAAATCTTTTAGTGAGTGAAGGCAGAGGAGAAAGAAAAGAGTATGGACGGACAAACAATATCTGAAAGGAATCAGTAACCTACTGAGACAGAACTAAGAACTGAGCAAAGCAGAAACTTTTTACAGCTTGGTACCACCAATGAGACATGTATAATTTCAGACATATAGCACCATACATCTATTTGGGACTAGTTTTAGTAGCTAAAAGTTTAAAAGATATAGTCATTCCAGTAATGCATTAAAAATTAAAGGAAGATTAAGAAGTTCACAAATATCCCATAATAGAGAAGAGATGGGTGCCTGTCACTGTTGGATACCTGCCTGAAAAGCAACAAACCACAGGACATGTTAGAAGGCCAAAAATGTTACGAAAAGGGGCATCCAAATAATTTTAGAGGGCACAGTTCAGATGAATTATCTCAATTTTGTTGGTTTGTGTCACAACCTTAATGCTATCTAAATGTCATTTTTTATTGTGTGTTAATAACAGTGATTAAAAAAAGAAAAAAAAAATGCAGCATACAACAAGCAGATGGTAGCTAGAGATGGGCTGCTTTCTAGCTGCTTTCAATTCTTGTCCATTTTATGATCAAGAGAAGGGATAAGCAGTTGTGTTACACCAGTTTGTCATAATATTTACTTTCAAAGTTAACAATTTACAGCGGTTTATCAGATGTAAATAATTGTTTATCACCTTCTGTTTGTTGCAGGAACCACCAGTTTGTTATGAGGAAATTTTAGAAAGGGTAGAGATGACAGTGACATCAATGTGTCTACATGGCAACATGAATATTTAAGCACTTGAGACAAAAACCTTCTTTCACCTTTCAAAGGGAAAACCTGCATTAGAGAAATAAACTAGTTTTGGAACTCATTGTGTTCTACTGATGTCACAATCTGCCCCCTAGATGTCCAGGGTCCGCCCACCATAAATCTCCGTTCACCACAACTGCAGTAATGTATTTTGTCTTCAGGAGCGCTGAACAAAGATTTTTGTTGAACAGGAACACTGAAGAATGTTTTTGGAGCTATGTTGAACCCCAAGATGTCCCAGTCAAACTCTCCAGTTACAAGAATCTCTGGATGTTGACCTTTGCACATATTATTTTGTAGCTTCTGTTACTTCACATTCTTCTAACTAGGTGAATTTTCAGTGGAAATACTACTGGGATTTGTTACAGTCAGCACTCTATCATTTATTTATGCTGAAGCAACATATTTACTATCAAAGGAATTCCCAGAACCTAAGCCAAGGAAGGTGGTAGAAGTTACACTGCAAGATGTGGGTCAAACACTTTGGATTCTTTACTTACTACACCATGAAACATACGGCACAATACACCTAGGGAGCCATTCTCCCTTATGGTGATTCATCCTGCTGAATAGCACAGCAAGTTCAGTCTGGCATTAAATGCTAGCGTATGCAATCTGGAATACCAAGACAGCTCACTGGCATCTGAATTATCGACAATGTGAATGGTCTGTTTGGAAACATCAATTCAGATCAACATCACATACCAAGTGAACTAGCCAAAAATAATATGGACACACTACAGTCAGTCAGTAGACTGTAATATTCCTTAGTTAAAAAAAAAAAAAAGTCCCACAGGAATATTAACATCTGCTTCTCATCTGGCTAGATGATCTGGATTTATTACCTTTGCATCCGGGTGTGCATCATTTCTTGTTACATTTTAGCATCTGATATTCATATGTCATTCATTTCTAGGCATATCAGGGAAAAATGATCTTTCAGAAGAGAAACTGACTCAGGATGATGAAAATAAAAAGTAGTAATAATGATGGCAAAGTTAAAATTGACATAAATTGACTGAAATAAATTACAACATTAAATGCTGAAAATATTAAATAGATTAATAATAAAGATTATTTGCAAAAACCATTTTGGACTGCAGTAAAATAAGACTGTCCAACAGTCCCAAAAATATCTTCTTACGCCTTTTACAATTACAGGCCAGGCAGCTCAAAGGTGAAGGGTACTCAAGCAGTCACCAAAAGCAATATGCATTGTGCAATTTTCAGTACAGCAGCTGGGACCATGAGACAGACCTTATATGGATGTAAAACCTAGAAAGAACACCTGCAGTAGGAGTACAGCTCTAGGTTCAAAATTATGGATTTCTAATATGAAACATTTTCCTTCAGTAGACTAACCTGGCTCATGCCATCATAAAGGCTTGTAAAAATCCCTTAAAACTAAGGGGAGGGCGGTGAACAAGATGGAGAGTTAAGAAGCCATTATAAAATGCCAGCATGTGTAACTCTGCAGTTTAAGTCTGATCCATACTGGAGTCTTCCATTTCACCCTCTGAAGAGAAAATGACATCTGGGAACCTCTACTGTCAACCTTCATCTACTCTTCTGCATTTAGTAATTCTTTTTGACTGAACTTCTCTCCTGCCACATTTCTTCCCACAACTTTTCTCGTTTAATCTCATCTTCCTTCAGCAGTGTGGTGAAGCAGCTTGAACTAATCCTACTGCTGCCTGTGAAATTTCTGAGTGTGTTGCTGGGTTTGTCAGGAATCATCCCAGTTCAGAATTAGAGGAACACTACTAGCTGTAGAAATATTACAAATGTGATGCACACCATAAAGTAAGAATTCATCCAGATTGAGATTAGATATGAGATTATCCTTTGCAAGAAGAAAACTGAAGGATTCTTTTGGATTTTCGTGACCTTAGAAATCCCCTCATGTGGGACAGGATGAATAGTATTTTTCTGTCACGTACTTGTTTCCAAAATACAAGATTGACATAGAATGTTGCAAAAGGACGAATACACAGTAAGAGCCTTCCTGCTCCTTTCACAGCCCACACAAAAAGAGTTTGCAGTTATAGTCCCTATGAACTAATTTTATTTGGTTTTTTTCAAGCAAAAAGTTTTTTTGTGCACCAAACTGTGGACCAAACTTCATTAAACACCCTACAGAGAGGGTCATGTCTTCACTAGGAGGGTGGTAAGGCACTGGAACAGGTTGCCCAGGGAATTTGTGGATGCTCCATCACTGGACATGTTCAAGACCAGGTTGGATGGGACCTTGTACCACCCTGTCTAGTGGGAGGTGTCCCTGCCCATGGTAGGGGGGTTGGAACTAGATGATCTTTAAGGTCCCTTGCAATCCAAACCATTTTATGATTCTATGATTCTCTTACGTAAGTATTTTTTTTAGAACTTAAATTACTGATGTGATCTAACCCTGGGTTACAAGTAGGTAGAGTTATAGAACGCAGACTTTAAAAATAAAAAAAATATATATTTATTTATTATTGTTTCCTGAAAAGAAAAATTGTTAATTTGACCCCAAAAGGAGTCTAAGTACAAAAGAAATAAAGGATTTGCTAAGAAAAAAATGTCTTCAGACATATCCAGATTTCAGGAAAGTATTGTACATGTGGCTAAATGTTGCCAGAACACTGCATGTTCACATGAATTCAATAAAAGACTTCCAGAAAATACTCTACAAAGGAAGTATTTCCTATATATCAAAAAGCAATCCTCTTACATAACTTCCATCATAAAGTTCTTCATCCAGTTTGCAGGGACTAAGGGAAGCAAGTACAATTATTTAGAGTAAAAGAACTGAGGAGATTGAAAGATTAACATCATGAGGTATAAGTAAAAAACAAACTTTGGGCACGATGACTATGATGAATACTAGCAGGTATGATAACTTTGTAAAGAGAAAAATTAATTCTCATTTCGAACAAATTTCACAAATTGTCATTAGCAAAAAGTTATGAGTTCAACTTCTCACAAAACTGTACTTTTTGTTTGATTGGAAACTTTGTCTAAAGTCTGGGAAACTTTGACTAAATCAGTGATTTTTTTCCAGTAAAGACTGCAATCAAGGAAGATCTTATAGAACTAGACCAGTTCCTTTTTCTCCCCTTATGCTAATTTTAACCTTGTCTAATGTCACTATGATTACCCAATGAAAGAGAGCAAGCAACCTGTGACAATAGTTTTCATATGAACCTGTTATAACTTTAACTGACACTACATGATTCTTTATGTATACCTATTTTTATGCAATAATAACATAATATCCATGTTAAGGTTTAACTCTTTAATGTAATATGCAAATAGTAAACAATTAACCTTCAAAAAGTTAAGGAAAATTACAATCACCTTACAAATATGGAAACTGACTTTCAAAGGAGTTTTCAAACTCAGATACATTGCTTATATTAATATGAATATGCATAGTATGTACTAATAACTGAGGGAGACATTCTTCTCTTTCTTTAGACTTCTTTGACATGTATATATACAGTTCATGGTATTAATAATGATGGTGAAGACAAAAAGAAGGGGCTGGTAGAAAGTGGGAAAGTCACTATTAAATGGGCATACTCTTAATTCACATCTTTGAGTCTTTTAAGTTACTTTTCTCATTATTCCTTTCTACCAATCCACCAACATAAGACCTAAAATAAGCAGGCCAACTTCAGAAAAACAAGGGGGAAGCTTCAAGCTCCCATATATGCTAAGGAAACTTCTCCAGAAGACCTCCTCTTCAACAGTCATGTTTGCCATGGTGCTCAGTGCCTGCCTGCCAGCTCAGCCTTGGGGACAGCTGGGGTCATACACACCCCAGCACATCCAACAGGCACACAGAAACACAGCCAATGGGCTGCTTGAGTGATGAATATGTTTATGGTCTAAATGGGAAACAGGTGTGAGAGTGTTAGCTCATGGAAGGTCTGGATGCCATTTTCCAACAACAGGAGAAATTGTCTGTATGATCAGAGACCTGTCACCACAAGCCACACACCCATAACTTCTGCTACAGAGTCCTTGCCCATTATGAAGTTCATTCATTATCTGAATAGTTAACAGGCTATGAAAGTGTTAGATTTTAAGACTTGGGTTGGAGATTATTAAAGACATAGTCAAGACTGAGATGTGTGAAGATTAAAGTTATTTGAGTGTAATATAGATAGTGGAATGTTTGATTCATGGGCAGGACAGAAAACTGTATTTTGGATTAAATATTTTCATTTTCCTGCAATGTATTTTTACTTCATTTTGAAATATATTGGATTGTATTCACAATTTCATTCTTAAAAGTTTTCCCAAATGGGAATATCAAAATCCTGCATTTTTAAAATAGTGAGAGGAAAGCTGCTCTGAAAGTATAATTTTTGAAGTTGTAGGGGGTTTTTTCCTTAATTGAAAAAAAAATCAACAAAACAACATGAATTTACAAATAACAAAACGCTGTGAGGTTTTAAATTTTAAAATAATTTGGTAAAAAAATTAATCCATCTCCATGTAACATACCCTGGTCAGTAATGCCCTGGACAACTGAAGTCAAAACTCTCTTTAAACTGGGGTCCTCCTTACCATAGGACTCCAATACTTTGCTGATGAGGTAATTATTACTTGCCTGAATTAAGGTAGCAGTCTTTAGTATTTCTAAGCTTTTGCAGTAAAAAAGTATTCATTAAGACATGTCCATACAAATATGTATTGAAACCAGGAGATGTGTATTCACAAAAACTTTCTTTATACATTACAGACATACACAAACAATGTTTACATAAATCTACATCTCTGAGAGGTAAAGAAATCTCTTTCATGTATAGCTTTTTAATGTATTTGCTGTTACAGTTACAAACATATTTTAAAAATAGAGGACTGTATCTTCTCTTTTAAGTACATACCTTGAAACTGTTTGCATATTTAAGGAGTTACTAATATAAATAATGACCTCAGAATCAAGCCCAACAAGAAGAAAAGAGGTGTTGTAGAAGTCTTATCATCTAATGAAACCATCAAACTTTCAGTCTCCAACTTCCATCCTAGCTCTGAGAACTGTAGAATATAGTATTATCACAGAATACTATTTATGAGGCATTTAACTGCAGTCTTCTCTAAAAGAAGCAACAGCAGCTGCACGCTACTATGCACCAAAATATGGACATTTTTAATACTTTGAATTGTATGTATTTATGCTTGGAACTTTCAAATGGTGTTCTGTGTAATCCCAGGGACATCATCGGCTCAGTCTTACACAAAATAAAAAGAGAGTGGTAGAAGGAGATTTACTTTTTCCAAGTTCTGTTTTCAGATGGTTCATAGGGAGTTATTTTCCATTGATGCCATACCTCTTAGGGCAAAGCAAATTTCATAAATAAATTAATTACCATAGACAAATTTTGGATATCAGTAAACACATTAAATACACATAGACAGTGCCTTAAATAGGTAAAACTAGGTATGCCATAGTAGTTATTTTATTTTATTTTCAAGGAAGATTATTTCTATTGTTCTGACACAACAGTTTAGCTAAAGAAAAGTAGAATACACTTTGAGACAAAGATCTCAAACACATCAGCATTTTTATCCCTCATTTATATTCCAGTTTGTCACAACTACTTGTTTATAGTTCAACAACCAAACAGAATAATTAGAAGAAAAAGCAATACTTTAGCAATGACCTCCTGCCAATACTGATGTTCTAAAAACTGGGAAGAGGAAGATCTTCCATTAATAATGCAAAATTCAGTGTTGGTGTTCACATTGTTTCAGGCAATTAGGTCAGTTAGATAAAGAAGTAATATCCAAAGCCAGAAGTAGGAAGTTCAACAGGAGAATATGGCCTACAAAGGTGTAAATTTTAAAGAACTGAATTTCTGTTCATCTCAAAAGGAGTCAAAGCTGCTCAGAAGATTGCAGAAAAACAAGGTAGAGAACCGGCCTTTAAGGGGAAAAGAAAGAACTAGCAAACCTACTAATAGGTAAGTACAAGCTAGGGCATGATGGCTGAAAATGTAAAATTAGGCTAAAATTGCAGAATTCTTCAAAATAAGGGGGGAGTCATGGTGGTTTAGGGTATTTCATTCCTTAGCAACAATAATTAAAGTGAGGACCGTAAACCCCTCACACCTGTCTACACCTAAGTGGTGCAAGCTAACACAAGATTGTTCAAAGAATAGAGTAAAAACTCTAAAAGAACCACTTAGAATAAGTGGGTGCTGATGGTTCAGGAGCTGTGTTTATCAGCGATGATAATAAAATAAATATAAAATGGCATGGCCTTCACCTTCTTGCAGACAGCACAGTCTCTCTGAAAGGGTCCAACTTCACTCATTTAGTGCTGGTGTTAATCTGCACCTCCTTCACCAGGAGGAAAACTACAGGTCTGAAATCCCCCCTTCTTTTGTGGCTATGCAGAACTGTGCATTGATATCTCCCTGCTTCTCAGGGAAATATGGCTAAACTGAGTAGCTGTTGTTGTACTATTATTATATTATCTCTTGTTGCAAATGCAATCCAAATAAACTGGAAGGAGTCATAGTGTCAGATCAGCTTTCCCCATAACCAGCTTGGAGAAAAGCCATGTCTCATCCTCCTCTGCTCATTACAACATAAGTTCATGGTTGCTACATCTGGGGACAGCATGGCAGCATTGATAAACTCAAGCAGTGAGTTTCTCCTGGCAGGTAGATTTAGGTAGGGATTTTCTGCTGGCAGAACTAAGGAAACCCCTGAAAGCTTACATAGGCAGGCAGAAAGCCAAGTGTCAGGCAGCTATGATTAACCTTCTAATATAGAAAATAAACAAGTCTCTAGTAGAAGCTTTACAAATATTCAGCATTCCACAATCAATTAACTGTTTACACTCTCCTTTATAAGAAATTGGCAACAGAATTCTTTTAAGGCTGGAATCTGCTTTTACCAGAGTTTCTGTACTGAATGTCTTGTCTCTTCACATTTGTATGTAAAGGCATAAACTGACTGACAGAGAGTCTTGGCTCAAGCACAGACAAAAAGTCAGCAGATGAAATACTTTCCTTTTCTAAATGTTACCAGTTTAAACATAGTTCTCAGAGTGCACAGCATACAGAAATAAGATATTAATTCCTTCATGGTAACAAAAGTACAAAACTACCAATCTGCAAAGGGCGCTGCATCAGTGGTTTAGAAGTCTTGGAGGACCAAGCAAAGAAATGTAGTTAGTACACAGATAAAGGTATTTAGGCAACCCATACAGTTTTCTCATATTACTAATCAATGACAACAGAGAAAGAAAAGAAACAGTAAAATAAAAGAAAGATCATTATTAAAGATTGTAATTAAATATTTCAATTAAAAACAATTCTGGATCATTTATTTTAAGCTTTCATGTTAGTAAAACTGAAATAATTTTTCCACTCTCATCTGTTTTCCAGGTCCTAGTTCAGTACCCATCATCACACTGTTGAAGCCCATTTTATCATATGTCCTTTGGAATTTCCCACAGAATACAAAATAATGTAGTATGGTATTTACCTCCTGGCCCATTTCATTTCTTAGATTGTATGCAAGAACAATGATATAGCTCTGAATTTACCTCACTGCAAGCAAATGTTTAAAATGTAAAATTAATTAACTGAGCTTTCCCCTCAAGGAAGAAAACATTTGTATTCCAAGTTTCTGACTATCATCCCCTTACTTGATTCAATTAGTTTGGTTTTGGGTTTGTTGGGGTTTTTTTACAGAAGATTTGAATTCTGTGTCAATTCTAGGCTAATATTGACCTTTCAGATTTTCTGCTACTGAATAAAAGTTTGTAGGTGTCCAGTTACTATAAATTGACATTGATTGACAAACCATCTAGGAACATTGTCCTAGTTTCGGCTGAGAGAGAGTGAATTTTCTTCCTAGCAGCTGGTATAGTGCTGTGTTTTGGATTTAGTATGAGAAAAATGTTGATAACATGTCGATGTTGCTAAGCACTGTTTCTGCTAAGTTAATGACATTTTAGCTTCTTATGCCCTGCCAGCAAGAAGGCCAGAGGGGCACAAGAAGTTGGGAGGAAGAAAAGCCAGGATAGCTGATCCAAACTGGTCAAAGGTCCATACCATATGGTGTCATGCTTAGTAGATAAACTGGGAGAAATGCTGGCCAGGGACCACTTCTTGGGAACCTGCTGGGCATCAGTTGGCAAGTGGTGAGCATTGCCTGTTTTTCATATTCTAATTCTTTTGTTTTTATCATTTTTATTATTATTACCATTCTTATTATTTCCTTCCTTTTCTGTCCTATTAAACTATCTTTATGTCAAACCACAAGTTTCACTTTTTTTTTTTTTCTGATTCTCTCCCCCATCCCACTGGGTGGGGGCTGTGTGGTGCTTAGTTGAGACCCGGCATTAAACCACAACAAACATTCAATCTTCACAATAGCCTTGTGACAGAGGAATAAAAATAAAATGCAACATTCCAGAATCAAAGAAAAATTTAATCTCAGTAAGGGTATAAATAACACACAGGCTTTCTACCAACTCCCTCTTGTTGTATATGGGGAAGTTTCACACTGGTACTAATTTTGACATGTTTTCATACTGCTTTATTTCCTTTTCCATGAACAGGCTAATAAGCTAACTACACTGATCCAGCAGTTTGCTGTCATACCAAGGCAAGATGCACATTCAGAGTTCATCTCATACACTTTTATTGACTAGTGTTTCATGGATAGAGTACAAGTCTGATAATCAGTGTTAGTGTCTTCTCTTAGAAACAGGCAACTGAAGAGTACTGAGACAGTGATTTCAAGCCCAGGTACTTGGAGCAGGTCTTAGAATAAGAAAGATAATTGCATTGTCTTTCTTTGAATTTCTAGTTTCAGTTTGGGAAGATAAAGTCAGCATTACAGATAGGATGAGAACTTCCCGGAGTCTTTTCTCAACCTTCAGATGTACTGAATAATTGAGATGGTGTTTTACCATGATTTACTGCTCCTTCATAAAGGCTCCTCTAACCTCTGTTTGGTTATGACACAAAGGTCCTTGCACCTTTGTAACCAAATTATAATATTTGACCTCTAATTAACAAACTTTGGTTTTCTAGTATCTTCTAGGAAAAAAATACAGTATCAGAGAAAGAAACAAAGAGAAAGCAAGCAAGAAAGTGAATAAAACCTTCATATCTATCAAACATATCAACTGTAACTGAAATGTATCTGGTGTACCATTTTGAAAAGAAAATTTTTTTTTTGTTTTTTAAATGTTCTGTGCTTGCCTTACCTGTTCTTGAGGGATGGGATGCACAGACTTTTTTCATCTGAGAGAGTTAACTTAAATTCCAGTCATTCCATTACAGGTTTTACGGTGCTAATAAGCTTGCCACATTTTTTTATTCATCCAAATAATAGCTAGCTGTAAGGTAAGGGGCTGGTGAAACAAGAACCATATTTAAAAAAAAAACTTTCTGTATTTTAGTTTCCAGAGTTGACTGATTCTGAAGCTCATGGGAATTGTAAAGTCCAGTGGAGCTGGGGTTCTCTCAAAGCCTTTCTCTGTCCCCTTACCACCTACAGCACTGTGGTCACTGCAGTGCTGATTTGGTAAGGTTACTAATTCATCTCAGGCTATGCTATTTTCCAGCAACTAGCACTTCATTAGGGTAAAAAGCTTCATTATGAAAGGAAATATTCACAGAGAATTCAGCTTACAAATGGAAAAATACCAAGTTTTCTACTAGACTTTTTTTGAAGCATACACACAAACTTTTCAAATGCTTTGCACTTCTTCTAAAATATTTCCCATTTTTCATTATGTCTCCTACGTCCTTTTTAATTTTAGTCTTTTTCTAAAAATCATTAGAAAGTCAAAGAACTAGGAAATTACCACATTTTCTCAGAAGTAGTACAGACAAAAGCATAACACTATATTTTTCTGAACCACTAAATGAATTGTGAAAATGGATCCTTAGCTCTATAAGATCAATACTGGTGACACTGAAGTACTCAGAGGTGTGAGATCCATATCCTGTCAGAATGGGTGCCAGTATCTGTTTCTAACTTGCACTTAATAAAAAAAAAAATGATACTCTGATCATAAACAATTTTAAAGCTGTGCAAATGCCTTCCTTTAAACACATCTTCCTTTTTTGATCTCAAGTAACTACACAAAAGCCTGAAGTTTTAGACTGCAGCTTTCAGCCACTATTACTATTAAAACTAAGGGGAAAAAAGAAAATAAAAAGGACAAAAAAAGATCTGTTTGTTTCAAGGCCATAAGTAAGATGCCACTTAGCCAATTTTGTTTGTGCTTTTCTCCAATGAGCTACTAAACATTAGGCTGCAAACAACCATGTAAATTGCAGTCTCAAAGGAGTATGTTTAACAAAGCTCTGAGTATCCTTAAGAAGAAAATTAAATGGAAGGTGGAATTAACTTTAAGGAAATTGGAATTAACCTTAACAGCTAGACCACAGCAAGAATAGCACACATTTTTAACTGCAAGGATAATTCATCCTGTGAACACACTACTACCAAGAAAAAAGTTGCAGATCCTCCATTTCTGTGTTACAAAATTAAGAAAAAATGTGTCTGTAGGTGATGAGCTGCAGCCAAACAAGTTTCACAGAATGCATTGCAAGAGAAACTGATGTGGTGCTACAGTCTGTACTATTCAAGTTAAACTGGTTGATGTAATTGTACCTTCTGGTCTTAAGGTAATCTATGTATCTATGAAAACTTCTAGTTAAACATAATAATGCTGTTTAAATAATACTTCATTTGGAATGAGCTCTTAACCATCATTCACTTGAAGGCTAGAGGTAAAAAAAGGAAGAGAGAACAATTATTAAGGTGATGATCCTTGAACCAGTGTCATGAAAGTTTCTGCTCTAAATCACAAACATTAAATAGCAGATGCATACATTGATCTGGACTG
>JAVSBS010026384.1:0-27189 GCA_033124195.1 Coracias cyanogaster | reverse complement strand
AAACTAAAAGAGGAGAGATTTAGACTAGAACTAAAGAAATTTTGTACACTGAGGGTGATGAAACACTGGCACAGGTTTGCCTCAAGAGGTGGTAGCTGCCTCATTCCTGGAAACATTAAAGGTCAGGCTGGACATGGCTCTGAGCAACCTGATGTAGTTAAAGATGTCCCTGCTCACTGCAGGAGGATTGGACTAGATGACTTTTAAGGTACCTTCTAACCCAAACCATTTTATGGTTATGAGCTGGACCATCAACTGTTTAACCTTCTGAGAGAATGCCAATACAATTATAGTCCAGATCTTAACTGCACCAGCAAGCTCAAGTTCACTATCATCCACAATAGCTGCACACCCAGGTAAAAAGTCATCTTCGCTAAGGAAAAGAGCTGATATCATTCAAGTCTTGTTTCCACTGAAAACCTGGATGATTTATCTACAGTAAACCACCACACTTGTCAATACACTACAGTCCTCAACTCATGCAATGTTTTCAGCTTGAGAAGCTACCTCAAAAAGTTTGAGGTCAAGGGTTTTACAACTTGATCTATCACAATTTGAATCATTAATATTCAAACGTGATTGGCTGGGATGCTTCAGAGATATTTCTGACAGAATTTAGATGGTTTCAGACATCACATCTTAAATTAATTCACGTATTTGTGCCAAAACCACAGCAAATTTGAAAGAAATTAATTGCTGGGACAGCCAATGACCTTACACTTACACCCTTTCTCCTGGGAGAAGGCACAGACCTCAGAACTGTCAATACTGTTCTCACCTGCTGTTACCAACCAAACTCTGGAAATATCTGGGGAGAGACTTTGGATACAGAAAAAAAGAAGATGAAATAGAATGTGGAGTATGAGTGACATTTTCTGAACCTGTTATCAACAAAAAGTATCATCTATTAGAATATCAAGCAGTGCTTAGAGCTTCTGAAAGCCCTTTGTCCATCTTTAAAGTTACTATAACGACATTCACTAGGTAACTGTTAAAATTCAGCTACTCTTTTTTGACACTAAGTGCCAAAACTCATGCCCTAGGACAAGTTTCAGAGCATTTCCAGGTTGAAAACAGTAGCTAGTATTAAATAGTAGCTAGTATTGAAAATATCCAGCACCGGCATCTGTTGTGGCTATACTTCAGAGCAGGTGTTTCCCACTGATGCAAGAGGGGTGTGCATTAGTTATGCTGTGTTTAGTAGCATGCTCTCGGTAACTTGGAAGCTGAGGAAAGGATCGTGTTTTTCAGCAGATCAGTCTCCACCATGCTACTGCTCCCTCCAATTTCTCTGCATTTCTGTGATATCAGTTATATCTCATATTTATATAAATATATAGTAAGTACAAGGAAAAGTTGTGGAACGGGACTAGACAAACTATATACCCTTCTTCCCAAAGAATGCCCAGGGTAATGCACTGCTGCCCTGAGCCCTGCAAAAGCACCATGGCACTTCTAGCTGCATGCAGGATGGGTCATTTTCCAATGGAATTGTTCAGTGGAATTCAAAACGCAGGAAGGATCAACATGGCAAGAATGACAGATTATTTCAGTCAAGTGGTAAGATCCAAAATTACTCCTCATATCATTTCACATGAGCACTCCCCCTAAATTTCATTCCACTTTCAGAAGATTTATGTTTCTTAAAAAAAAAAAATCCACCTTATTTCTTCAATTTCAACGCAAGTTCCTTGATTCCAAACCCCATAGCCTACCTATCTTCTTCCATTTTAGCAGAGAGCAGCTCATCCCAAGCAATCCAGAACTCTCAACTGTGTTAGAGACACAGAAGAAGAACATCAATCAATTCTTCCTGGCAATTACATTAGGATGGCATAATCACAGGCATTAAAAGAGTGCATTGCTGGCAGCCATTAAACAATTAAAAAGACTTCATCACGTGAAAGAACGTTTGTGCTTGGCATTGAACAGCTCTAGGCTACAGGATTTGGCTGAAGAAGTCAGTCTAATGAAGGTCCTGCTGGTCCCAACATCAACATAAGATAACCAGTCTCATAAGAGAGATCTCGATCAGATTGGGAAACAGGGATACGGCAATAAAAAAAGATAAATACCATAGGACATAAAAAAATGGGTTGTGAAACAATGCTTCAAAGGCTACATACCACATGTCTGCAAGAAGGGTATTCGATATATTTTCTGCATGAGCACTAAGGAAGAATTCAAACACATTGCATGGAAACCCAGCTCCAAAGCACAGGGTCTCGGATGGCCACCACGCAGCACTGCGGGCAAGTGAAATTGTTAAAGCATAGGAACTAGGAGAAAGCACGAGTGGGGCTCTGCACCTAAACACTGTTCTAAACAATGAGAACAGAGATGCAGTGACCTTGTTTGGAAAAGGTAGCAACCATTAGCATTAACTACTGACATCTATCATTATATTCAACAGGTAATGATGTAACATTGTTTTAATGAAAAAAGTATAATGAAAAATGGAAAATGGAAAACCATAGGCTCCATCTGTGGCAAGCCAAGGGAAAGTTATTTACCTGCTGATTATGGTGAGGAAAGAGTAACCGAACCTCAACTCTTAAATACCACTTTCTGGAAGTGACTCCTATTCCTACCCTACCAAGCAATTAAGCTATTGCTCTCTGGCAACTTTGGTCTTTCAGGACCTGTCAGTACTTTCCTTTTCACTTCTTAAAGAATCAGTGATAAAGTACTCTCTGGACTTCATCCCAGGCAAGTTTAAGGAAGCCTAAATACTGTCACCTAAAAGACTTTTAAGTCTTCATGTACTTTAATAGTGCGTCCAATACCTGGCTAAAACTGCAGACAGGGGGAAGAGACGAGTCAAGACTAAGCAGGAGGCAGAGGGGAGTGAGAGGGGCGAGACCCTGAGGTAACCCTTAAAATGTGCAACAGTCAAAGAACTTCCTGCACAAGAATCCTATTACAAGTGTCCGATACAAGTAACATCCCTCTACCTCAGTTCCTTAGGGATGATAATTTACTATGTATCGAGCCACTGTTACAGATAATCCTTCTGTCAGAAATAAAAAGCAGAAAATATCAAGTATTCTTCATTCTGAAGTAACACTTTGTTTAACTTCAACTTTATTTCTGTTCAAGATTCGCATTTCTCATAGTGGGGGAAGTGGCAGCTATGGATATGCTTCATGATGACGACGTCGATAGTTAGTCTTCAAATAAAATATGTAAATCTTACAACAGAAAGACCATACCTTATATAATGGACGCCGTACATCAATGGGACAGTTCTGTATAACTTCATCAACAACATCCGAAATGGATTCCATAAAATCTGGATTAGCAAACTAAAATGAAATAAAATAGGCATTAGATTGTTCATCCGAAGAATGGAGAAACAAAAAGGCAAAAGTGAGACTGTAGAAAGATTTTGTAATAGCACTTTTAAAGGGGACATGTGGGAATCAGTCAGTATTATTCCCGCTCACCACTTATTCTACATTTTAACAAACCCACTTCTGTACAAGGGAAATGAAAATTCCTTTTTCTGCTGAGAAATTCAGATTCTCTTCCTTGGTCATAAATTCACTGATTACCATTTACACACTATGGACCTCCTATTGCAAGTGACATGAGCTTGAGTTCTCCTGAAATATTAAAATTACTGTTACTGTGCAACATGGTCTTGTCTTTCCTTTTAAGTGAAATAAACGTATCAGTGCAAAAACTGAAAAGTTATCCTGTAAAAAATTTTAAACCCTACCAAAGTACTTATACTAAAATACTTTAGGATGAAAGGAAACAGCCTCACGTTGTGCCAGGAGAGGTTTAGATTGGATATTAGGAAAAATTTCTTTACTGAAAGAGTGATCAAGCCCTGGAAAGGGCTCCCCAGGGAAGCGGTGGAGTCACCATCCCTGGATGTGTCCAAAACACATGTAGACATGGCACTTTGGGACATGGTTTAGTACTCATGGTAGTGTTGGGTTGATGGTTGGACTTGATGATCTTAGAATCATTAAGGTTGGAAAAGACTTCTATTATTCTATTCTACAATTATGCCAAATTCCCACCAAAAAGTCAGTTTTTCCAAGCACACAAAATCTCTACTAAAAAAAGGCAGAAATATTCTAAGGTCTTGAGTGGAAGTCCCCATCAATGCAAACATCCCAGAATCACTTGGGTTGGAAAAGACCTCTAGGATCATCTAGTCCAACATTCATTGAACATCACCGTAACCCCTAGACCATGTCTCAATACAGTGCTAATGTAAATTCATGCATTTATAAATACTAGAGACTCAGAGTTGCTAATGCTAGAAAACACTCTTGGACTAGTGGCAATTTTCCAACGAAAATTTAACACAAGCTTTAAAAAAAAAAAAACAAGAACAGTTCACAGCCTGGGTTTTGCCCTTTCAGAGGTTAAACTTTGAGACGTTAAATGAATTATCAATACATAATAATATATAATAATATAACTTTAAAACTTTCCCAAAGGTGTAGAAACTATTTGGGCTTTACATCCTAAAAAGAGATGAAGTATTTAACTGGATGAGGAACAAAAGCCCAAACAGCACAAGTATACATTGAACTGAAAGCAAAATTAGCAAAGAAAGTTGGCTTGGAGATCAGGAGCCATAAGAATGATGTGAAAAATCCCCAAGAATTCAAGCTAATTTCCATAGTAAGAATTAATCATGCAAGAAGCTAAAATATAAAGACACAAATTAGAAGAGATTAAAGAAGTAGTGTTGATTCACGTGGAGAGCTCTCATCTGAATGAGCTGCAGCCTGAAAACTTCTCCCAAGCTCTCCAGAAAGGTATTGACAAAACAACAGGGCAAAAGGAATAAGTAGAAATGAGAGTTATGGCATCCAAAGCGGAGTATAACATGCTCCGAGAACAGGGACAAGAGAACTGACATGGGAAATCGCAGTCTGCTAGCAAATACTATGTTTGGAGAACAGCAAGTAAAATATCTTATTTAAAAAGCAGAGAAATAATCTGGATAACTACAAACCCCAAAAGCCTAACTTCAAGAGAATTACAGACTTCAGAACAAATTTTGTAAACTGAAAATAGGAAAAGATTACAAGACAGCTTTATAAAGGCAGCTTTTACCTAGCTAACTTGATACCCTTTGAAGTGAGGAGTTAATGAAGTCCAGCGAGAAATTCTCTTTGGATGCAGTACGTATCATCTAGTGTGTTTTTCTTGTCTAGAAAGTCAGTTCAGTTTTTTTTCAATACAGAGCCAAGAAACTATCAAGAAATGAAGAAAATGGAAATTAGTCCTTTATCCTGTTCCTAACAGGGACTATGGAAAGAGGAGCTATTAAAATGACGTCTGACATGGATTCAATGCCTCTCTGAAGATCACATGGGTTAACAGCAGGGAGGACAAACTCTTTAGCTCAGAGGTTTAATGTTGGCACAAGATCAGATGGCTACCAACTGACCACAAAGAGCTAAAGGTTAGAATTTAGACAAAAGGTGAGAGAATGAGGTTTTTCAATATTCTTCCAACAGGAGGAAGGTAGACAAAGGGAAACTTCAGTGTTAATGTGGATCTTGACTGCATTTTTTAATAGTATTACAGGTTATGGGTGCCTGCAATAGACTCAATACAGTGTATAGGAATGGAGAGGATCTTCCCTGCTGTGCTGTAACATATTAAAACTTGACTAATTTCCTCTCCCACAATATCCTGAAGCTCACTCAAGCTGAACTACCAAAAATCAGACAGACTAGGTATTGCAATGTTTCCCAGAATCGTGCACGTTACTTATGACCACAACAACAGAGATTTCAATCGACTTCCCTCAAGGACAAATTCAGCATCTGTGCTTTGTAAATTGATTCAATATCAAAAGCCAGTGTCCAAGATTTAAAATGTTATCAGTGCAATGCTACTGTGCAGGGTAGTGCCCAAAAGAATTGGCACCATAATCAAATACACAGTATAAAAGTATACTAGTTTAAACCAATGCTGAAAGAAAGAAGGAAAATACTACATGAAATGGGTAAATTCAAACATTTTCATCCCAATTTTAGAATACCTTTAAAGAAACAGAATGTTTTAAAAGTTACACGGAATACTAGAAAGAGAATTATCTGCTGTGCTCATGTTTTTCTGTGCTTAAGTTATCCGAGGCTGTACATGGCTTGTACATGGACTGTACTTCCACATGATGGAGCAGTGGCACCAAAAATGAGAGCACCTCCCTCCCCCACTTCTCTTCACCCACACAGTAAAGTTTCTCAAACTTAGTATCGCTAGTCCCTATTCTTACCTCAGGATGAAAGAAAATTTCAGGTCCAAGGAACCTTTCATAACCCACATCTATAACAAACTTGGTTTTGTTGATTGCATTGATGCCAGTATACTGCTTGATCCATTTCCGAGGATCTCCGTCGTACTTGGCAAATTCTTTCACTATGTCAGGGCAAATGTAACAGTATTTCTCCTGTTAAGAAATGCCACACATTAAAAATTGCCAAAATAATTATTCCAGCATTGAAGCAGAACATAATCGGAAAACAAAAAGCACATGAGCATTCTTAGAGATAGTGCTGTTCAGCTGATGTTCTCACCCAAATGACTACTGCAGACAGCCCCGCAGGACTCGTTTCAATAAGATTGCACTGCTGCCTCATCTAGGTTAGTCTCTCAAAATGAAAACGTCACGACCATAGGTCTGTGACGACGAAGCAGTTCAACGCAAGCTTTCATTGCAAGATCAGACCTACACAATCACCCTACTGACATTACACATTTATTTTTTATTACATTAAAAAGCAAATTTTAAAGAAATCTAAAGCTTAAAATGCTGATTTAATCTGCAGAACATATTCACTCCAAACAGTCTAGCATGAAGATTTTCTTCCTCTTTCTGCTTCCCCCGCACTTGATTGGATAAACCACCAGAAGCTTGCATAATTACAATACACTGCCTACATTTGCATTTTTAAGACAGCCACTGGCAACTTGTTCAAGCCAAAAAATTAGCTCACAGTTTTATTTAGGTATTTATTAAGAGATAAAAAAGGGTGTACCTTTATGGCTTTTGCTGTCTCCAGAGATTGTTCAGGAGGAATTCCCACCTCCCTTTCCCTTAGGAGCTGTTGAATAAAGTAAGTAATATCTCTACCTGCAATAGGAATATGTTTGATGCAGCTTCCAATTACGTAGCCTTCTGCCTACATAGGAGGAGAGGAAAGAAATATTTAGGGAAAAATCTACTGTGTATCAATACTTAACAGCAAAACTAACATATTCCTTTTTATAACACTTAGGTTTGATTTTTAATTACAAGTTTTGAAACTTTAAATTCCTGTTAAAATGTTAAACCCACTGCAAAGTAGATATTTTTATTGAGAAGACCTTGATTATGACATATAAACAGATATTATTTAATAGATACACAAATGACAGACTAAAACATCCTGCACACATTAGAAGACTTGTCTGATCAGACAGTTCCTTTTAGGCATGATGTGAACAGCAGATGTAATAATAAGTACATATGTAACAATAAGTTACAACAAGGATTGCAACCTTGGACTTCAGGAGGGCTAACTTTGACCTCTTCAAGAAACTGCTTGGAGAAGCCCCATGGGTTGGGCCTCTAGAAGGTAGGGGAGCCCAAGACAGCTGGCTGGTATTCAAGAACCACTTCCTCCAAGCTCAGGATCGGTGTATCCCTAAGAGCAAGAAATAAGGCAAGAGAAGCAGGAGACCTGCATGGTTGAGCAGGAAGCTTCTGAAAAAGCTCAAGTGGAAGAAAGTAGTCTACAGTAAGCGGAAAAGAGGACTGATCTCTTCAGACAGTTACAGGAATGCTGTCAGAGTATGCAGGGATGAAACAAGGAAAGCCAAGGCCTCCCTGGAATTAAACCGGGCAACGGATCTCAAAGCCAACAGGAAGGGTTTCTTCAAGTATATTGGAGGCAAAAGGAATGTGAGAGAAAGCGTGGGCCCGCTCTTGAATGAAACTGGAGAACTGGTGACAGAAGATGCAGAGAAGGTAGAGTTACTGAATGCCGCCTTTGCTTCAGTCTTCACTGCTCAGGTCAGTCCTTAGGAGTTCCAGACTTTGGAGGAAACAGAGAAAGTCTGGGCGAAGGAAGATTTCCCCTTGGCTGAGGAGGATCAAGTTAAAGAGTAATTAAGTAAACTGGATACCCATCAGTCCATGGGTCCTGATGGAATACACCCACAGGTGCTGAGGGAGCTGGCAGAGGTCACTGCTGGGCTGCTCTCCATTATCTCCCAAAGGTCCTGGAGGTCAGGCAAGGTGCCTGAGGACTGCAGGAAAGCAAATGTCACTCCGGTCTTCAAAAAGGGCATGGAAGAGGATCCAGGAAACTACAGACCCATCAGCCTCACTTCCATCCCTGGAAAGATGATGGAACAGCTCATTCTGGGCACCATCTCAAAGCATTTGGAGGAAAAGAGGGTTATTGGTAGCAGTCAACAAGGATTCACCAAGGGGAAGTCATGTCTGACTAATCTGATAGCCTTCTACAATGGAATAACTGGATGGATAGACGAAGGGAGGGCAGTGAACATTGTCTACCTTGACTTCAGCAAGGCATTCAACACTGTCTCCCACAGCATCCTAGTAGGCCAGCCTAGGAAGTGTGGGTTTGATGAATGGACAGGGAGGTAGATTGAAAATTGGCTGAAAGATAGAACTCAGAGGGTTGTGATTAATGGCACAGAGTCTGGTTGGAGATCGGTGACAAGTGGTGTTGGGAGAGAGCTCACAGTTTCTGTTTCTGTGGGAAGAACTAGAAGACAACAAGTGAGCCTGAGGAGAGGATGCATATCTTGTCCAAAGACCAGATTTAACCTATCCTTTCAAAACTCACTCTCAAAAGAACTAATTAGGGAAAGATTCTCACTTTTACACCACTTCTACGGACAAACTAAAGAAAACAAAATCAGTCTGAAAGTCTCCAAAAGGAAACAAATTCAGATTGGTGTTAGTTTCTGTGTTCCTCCTTACTGCAAAAAGAACAAAACCCAAGAATAAAACAACACTCTTCAGCCTAAAAACCAAAAAGTCCCCTAAGTGGAGGTTCATGTTGTACCTGTAGCTTTGCTCACCTGTCATATGGGGGTTGTCATTAATGGGTAAGCTGGAGTTGCCTAAAAAGGGAAAGAGGACTGTCATACTGGGAAGGAAATTACAGAGAAGCCTCTCTGTTTCACTTGCCCTTCCCACTTTGCCAATACATTTCAGAAAATCAAAGGCTCTTACTTCATTGTACAGAAATCAAATGTTACTTTGAAAAAAATGTGGCCCTGTTACCCTACATGTAATATGGAGAAATAAACAAGTAAAGGTCAGAAGAAACACATCTTCTGCAAACTGTGATAACTATTTTTATTGCTTAACTGTCAAGGAAATGAGCACTCATATCAGGCCGGAAGTGATTAAAACATCACAATGGATTTTTTAACTTTGCACTTTTTCATGCAAATTATTGTGAAACTGTGTCACGAAACGCATATAAATTCAGTTGAAAATAATATTTCCCTGCTTTTTAATTCCATGTACATTTTGCAATATAATTTAAAAAAATAAATACAATATTGCCTGTAGTAAGAGTTGATACGTCATCTCTTCTCTTGCTTCTGCAAAATCCTCTTTATATATTCATCTGAATTTATACACAAAATATATTAATATTGTGGTTCACATGGATTAAGTTATCGGTAATTTGCATCAATAAAAGTCAGTACTACAAGTGGCTTAATGACATAAAACACTGATTCAACTCCCTTTAAAAATCAATGGGTAATACTATAAATCTGACAAGCAATATAGCAAATATTATAACATATATAATAAATAATAAATGTAAGCCATCTACTCTTTATCATTTAAAATTGACCTCTAAAGAATAGCAAATAGATAGGGATTTTGATTTTATCCAATTTAGATTCTAGATTAATATCAAAGCTGGAAAAATATCTTGTCCACATGGATTTTTCTTATTTTATAATTCAGAATTGTAATCATATAATTTTTGCAGCACAGGAAATCCAAGGCATAAAAAAAAAAAATCCCTTATTCTTGCATGTTTCGACATTGTTTAAGTTTCAAAATTTGTTTTTCAAGGATAATAGAGGAAATTTTGGAATATATAGTTTTATATGTAGGACAAACTATTCTGTTAAAAGGAATTTATTTTATACTTTATAAAGCTATATGAAACTTTGGCATGGAACAGACTTATAAAGATGCTGCAAACTTGAATCAATAACAATTACTTTATATCTGTTTAGGAAATTGGAAGATATGAAAAATTCCTTCTTGTTTGAATGGCAAGAAAGTAAGATGACTAAACACCAATTTGGACAACTGCTAGTAAAAGAGAAAACTGCTGGAAAAGAGAAAGCACTTAATATATAGCAAAAAAATACTATTCCTTGAAAATTTTTGAATTGCTTGTGGTAGGAAGATAGAATATTTGTCAATTGGGATGTAAAATTTAATGACAACTTAAAGTGAGAATATATTAAAAGATTCATTTTATCTTAGCAATAGAGAAATGAAAGAAATGTGTCATTGCTTTTTTTTCACTGCAGACGAAAGTATGAAAAAAATAATTTTTGCAGTCTGTGAACTGGAATTTTTTTTTCTTTCCTCTGAAGTTTATTTGTTGACTGAATCTGACATGAATTCTGATGGTTTAATTTTTTTTTTTTTAGTTATTCTACACATTACACTTTCTACATGAAAAGTCCATATCCAGACCTTACAGTCAGCAGAGCCTGCAGGAAGCTCAGACTTTGGCTTGACACTTATATACACTAAGGTGAAAAAAGGATCTGTAACACTGCACTGAAAAGAAGCTTGTACTGTGTCTGTACCACTGATCAATGTTCCAGCAAGGAAGTGATGTGGGATAAAGCTTTACTATGCACACAGACCTGTGTTGAACAGATTGTTTGCCTGGTAGCTGGGTAGTCCACCTTGCATTTCTACTACTAGAGCAAATCTAGCATGATAAGTGATTACCACTTACTATCCAGGTGAACCTGCTTTAGCAAGAGCATTGGACTAGAAGATCTCCAGAGGTCTCTTCCAATCCCTACCATTCTGTGATTCTGTGATATACAGCAAATTTGGAAAGTGGAGAATGAATTTGGAATAGGCGCTGGAAATCAGTCCAAGTTCTGGTGGGAAAGCTACTCTTTGATACCACATCCATAGTACTTATCATTCAAATTTAAAAAATGGACCATTAAAAAAATATGTTATCTTTAAAGTATATTTAATACATCCAAAACATGATGTTTCAAACATATGAAAATATCTGACACTTATATATCTTATGTATAGGAAGTTTTATTTTTTAATATAAAGGATTAATATGCTTTTCTTTGTGAATCATAGACACACACACACCCTCAGAAACTCAAAATAATGGCTGACTTGCAAAACCCTATACTGTAATTTTGTAAGCTCCAGGAATCTCTGTCAAGAACCAGTCTTCAGCATGGTAAGCACTCTGAGGATAAGTAATTAAGACACTGGCCCCTCTAAATAGCTCACAATCTAGATGCCATATGAAACAGATGGAAGACAGAGGCAGGTAGGTTTTCAATAATGTCATTATATTTACAGTATTAGTTTTTCAACCAATTGTTTAACCAGTGCTAGATGGAGGAAATTTGTAGACAGTGTACAGAAAAGCTCAAAAAGGGATTTTGTGCCTGAGGAAGGAACAACAGATAAGTAGGCAATTGTGGCTGCCCTGTTGATAAGAATGAAGATTGAACCTGGATAAATTAGCAAATGAGATAGTGTGATATTGAACACTTAGGGCTTGAAAAAGAGTAAGGGGCTGAAGATGATGTGATGAGGAAGGGACAGCCAGGGAGAGGCAGCAAACACAGACAGGGCATGATTAGATCAACTGAGAAGCTGATTCTAGCAAAAGCATGTTGACTGGAAATTTGTCTTGCTGTTCTATTTTACTCAAAATGTGTTTGCTGTGAAAGATACTACATTTTATATATGTCACTCTTGTTAGCGCAGGTTGTCTGTATAGCAAGAGTATCTGATACTGCTGGGTTTTACAAAGATTACTTGCTAACTTCTAAAATTAAAACTTCTTTTTTGGGGGGGTGTTGTGTTGTGTTTGTACACCCTGTCTTTCAAATTCTAGACCAGTCCCCAGACTGAAAAAAATTCAAGTAACCTATCTCTTCTGTAATCACTTCATTCCCACCAAGCAGGAAACAATCTCCAGGTACTTATCTGATGCTCTACTGTTAGCTCTGAGGTGAGGAAGTTGTTCTGCCATTTTTCAAAGCTGCCTTCATGAGTGGAAATGTACCATGCAGAGAGAAATTGCATTTACTGTCTACTATTGCCTCTGCATTTAGGATACCAGCTATGACAGCTTACATGTGGATGTTGAATTTCTTCCCAAAATGTGCAGTAATATCAATTCGTAGATTTTTATTTTCTTTGACACAAAGTTGCTTAGTCCATAAGGGAGAAAAACTTCAGTTTTAATTAGTTTATGCCTTTTTAGATATTTCTTCTTGTGCAATGCACAATGCACAATGGATGATTTGATACGATAGGCTTTCTCAAAACTGCTGAATGACATAAAAATCTGATGGATATTCTATTAAAATACAGGTTTAGTAAGTTTACTTCATATGTCATATACAGTTTAAATTAATGGTGACTAAGGTTATTAAATTGAGTACTATGAAAAATGAGCAGTAAGCTCTGGATTACAATACACTGATTCTACAGTGATCAGCTTATATCTTTTATCTTTTTTTTTTTCTTTTCCCAGAAATAAGTGACCAAAAAATGAACCAAACAATGAAACACACAAACAAAAAAAACCCAACCAAAACCAAACAAAAAAGTCCTTCTAGGAAGGAAAAAAAAATAAAAGAAAAGAAAATAAAAGGAATATAATGACGTTCCACAGACAACTTCCTAAATCCAAAACCAGAAGAAAGTTCATCAAAAAAGCTCATCATTTACATACTGCTTCTCACTGTGATTTTTGCTACCTTGCTGCTGGCAAAGGATGCCAAGTCATCCTCTGTTTCCAGGGTATTTGGGGAAATTGATACTTAATTAAGGATCATAAACCCCTGGAGATGGGAGCTGGAAATTTGACCTTCCTTAACATAGTTCCTCTGCCTTTTGGTCCAAGTGTGTCTTGGAGACACACAGAGCATCAAGTGCTCTGTAGCTTGACCAGCAGGTCTCATTAATCTCTAACTCTGGGCCCTTTTTAGGACTCAACACCCTCTCTGTGGTTTTTCTCACCAGGCAAGACAGGCTGAGCACAAGACCCCTATGAAGCCCCTCTGCCTTTGCAGCTGCTTTTTCTATGAAGTGTTCCAGGCTATCTGTCTGCCCAGCTTTGGTCACATGAACCTGCATTCAGGATTTACCCCTTGGTGTACTACTTGAGCTGCTGTAGAGTCCATTCCTCAAGGGCTGTGAAGAAATTTGGCATCTGAATTAGAATCAAAGCCACACTTGCAAGAGGGGAAGTCAGTGAGCATCTTAAGTGCTACACTCACCAGAAACTTGCCAGCTACTCTGTTTGGGTTCTTTCATATTTTTATAACTATCACAACAAAAGTTTGTATTAACTCTAGTTAAAACTCTAGTTAAGTATTTTTTCCTTTTTCTTTTATTTTCCATTTTAAAATGTAAACAATTCTGATTTGCTTTCTTAATTCCTGGACACAGACTTAAAAACCAACACTTTATTTTTCTCTAAGTCTTGGTGTTCTGACTATATCTATAGCAATTCCACCAAAAAAAAAAAAAAAATCATCAAATGCCTTCTGGACTTTTTGCTCACTGTGTAGGAGTGGAGGCAGGGGGAGAAATATATTCTCAACATTCATTTTAAAAGAAATTACTTAAATGTGCATGTGAAACCCTTTTTTAATGTTGCAAAATCTAATTCCTATCAAGGTCTATACTGAGGATGTTGCACTTAATAAAATCCATTGTTTTTTTAAAGGAAAAAAAAAAAACCAAAGAAATAAAATAAAACCAAAAGAAATCCCCCAATCTTTAATAAAGCTGAATGTAAAAAGGTTGCAAAAGCCATAGCCATCCCCAAATTAGGATATGTTTGAATATTACTAAAATGATACTTTTTCCTTTATATCTGTACAGGGCAGAAGGTGCAAGATGTTTGCCAGCAGCATGTGCACGCAGGAAGAGTTTTTCAGTACAGCTGGAAACTGCAAGTACAAGAGGGTGTGGGGAGAACGGCTGGAAGCTCAAGAAGTAACAGGGACATCATGAATCACATTTCCTTCCTAGTCTGCTTCTGGAGCAGCAAGACTTTTCATGATTATGAGTTTAGAGTAAGATCCTCCTCATGCACTGCTTTTTTTTTTTAGTACAGTATCTCACAGAACTCTCTGTGAGAAAACAGCTATATCTGAAGGAAGAGAATATGAAGGAGGCATGAGAATTACCTTTAAATATGCAAAGAAGGGAGCAGTCTCCACAGAGGTGGAGGCTAGGATATACATATATATATAAAAAAGATTAAACTGCAGCAAAGACAACTTCCATTAAATACTTGGCAGACCTTTTTTTAACAGTGAAGACAGTGAATCTCAGCAATGGATTGCTTGAAAAGGGCTATATTCTGGCAAGCTCTAAGAGCTATTTAGAAAAGCATCTGACACTAATGACAGGAGTAGTGCTTATGCAGCTTTGGCACAAGAAGATGGTCTGCATGAGCCTTTCGGATTCTTTCCAACTCTATGAGTTTGTGGGCAAAACAATAGTCACAGCTAATCTGCATTTGCAGGTTTGCTCCTGCCAAAAATAAAGGCGACAATAAAATGAATCTGAAACTGTGGCTCTTAATCTATCTACCTGCATGGTTCCTACTGGCGGAGTTTCTCTTCATGTCAAGCAGAGAGAACCTTTATTTGCATCATCTCATCCAGGTCACATAGAGGAAAATTATTATAATTCAGTTTCTCTGCATTGCAGGATCAAGAGCTGAGTCAACCCTGCTGGGATTCAACCCACGTTCCTGGCAGTCTAAGTATTTCATATCTGATGTTTAAACCTCTAACCAAATAAAATTTCTGCTGGGAGATGTACCAGTGTGTGGTCAGATTTTATTGTGTTTCTGTTTGAAATTCACGCGCAGATTTGAGAAATTCCTACATTTTTACCAGCACAGAGCATCTGTTATGTTGATCTCTTTACCTCTTCTTTTCAAGAGCATGCAAATGACCAGGATTTCAGTGTTTTTTGAAACTATTTTATCCACAACACGATTCCATTGAGATCCACAGATGCCTTAGATTTGTGCCTGTTCAGTGTCTGATGCTCAATTATTAATTCACTAATGTCTGTAAAGTGCTTTTAAGATGAAAAACATTAAATTGTAAAACTGCTAAGTGATGCTTACATGCTACTATTACTGCTGCTGAAGCTGTTAGAAAATATGTTTGGAACACATCCCTAAAGTCACATGACGTGGAAAGGTCATCTAGGGCAGAATTTATGCAAAATAGAGTAAATCACACTGAAATTCTAGAACCATACTCTTTTTTAATGCAGAGGCCAAAAAACATTGGAGTTATCAGACCAGATTTTTTTTCTTTAAGCAAAGTGTGTTTAACTATGAAACAGATCAAAAGGAAAAAAAAAAAAAATCAATATAAGGAATAATTTAAAACAATAAGGTGAAAAGCATTTTCCACTAGCTTCTGGGAAGGCAGGGCACTGGCATCTAGCTGCTGGCTGTAAGACCAGTTGGGCCTTTATAGTATCCTCTTTGGTTCCCCTCAGGCCCACCCTCCAGCTGGATGACATCTGAGAGTTGCTCTTCTCTTTGCCTGAGATATGTATAGAAAGAAGAATAGGCTTGTATTGATTTTTCACACATCATCTTCCTACGCGCACAGACACACTGTCCTGATCATCAAATATTTTGGGCGTTCTGCTACAGTTCACACATATGTTGCTGCATTATAAAACACTGTTCTTTAATACAGGGTTGCAAATGTTGCTGACCCAATCTCCTGCCACCTCTGTAGAGCACTACCTTTAAGGAAATCTTGAAAGAGCTTTTTGGCTCTGAGCAGAGACCAGCTGAAGTGATTAGACAGAGCTTTGACCCCAGGTGTCACAGTCCTTTATTTGAACAGTAGTCACTGTATGTGCTAGAACTCTACCCGGAGCAGATAAAAACCACACAAGAGCTGAAACGCTATAGAAATGTGGAGAACAACCAGAGAAGTTTAAACCTCATGCTTCACTTTGTATCCAAAATGGACACACACACAAAAAAAAAAGTCAAGAGGAAGCTTTCTCTCTGATGGTAGCTTGTGCTAAAGCACTTCAGGTTTTTAATAGTTTCAGTCAATTCAGCCAGACAAGGCTAATACTGAAGTTGTAATGCAGGCATTTGAGAACTGCACTCCACATAAAAATAGAATATATGAGTAATATGACTTCAAACAGAGAATACTAGAAGAAGTTGAAAAAATAGAGAAGTGACTTGAGCAAGGACCAATTTTAGGGGGTGGAGTCCTTGATAAGAGGCAAAACATTGAATGGGAACTGAAACAAAACAGAGAAAGGCTATTGAAAGAACCAAAATTAACTATGTAAAAAATACTTGAAATTTGGATGGCAAAGGAAGCCAATCAGTTCAAGCCAAAGCCCACAGACTGCTATTCAGACATGATGGATATCATAGGAAAATCAAAAGACACTAAATGAAGCAAAGAAGGGTGGAAAGGCAGGAGGAGTTCAGTGCTGGGATACTCTAAAATATGGCTCATGAAGCAATATAAGTAAACATGTACATAATCACATGTAAATAGAACAAGTAAAGATAATGTTTAACATTTCAAGAAAGATGAAGAAAATTAAGTATATTTGCCAAAATGTTCAAGAGCTCATAGAGTATGCTCTACATGGGCAAAGAAGTTTCTCTTTAAGAGAAAAATGTAATATTGCCAAAGGAGAAGAACAGACTGCCAATGTAGGGAAAAAAA
The DNA here is from genome assembly GCA_033124195.1 of Coracias cyanogaster. Lineage (NCBI taxonomy): Eukaryota > Metazoa > Chordata > Aves > Coraciiformes > Coraciidae > Coracias > Coracias cyanogaster. The sequence goes on along the minus strand of JAVSBS010026384.1, from coordinate 10,179 downwards.
ACCATGGAGATCCATGTCATGGAGATCTCAATGGCATGGATATTAAGGGAAAGTGTCTGAGGTTAAATGCAGTTCTGGAGCAAAATGAGAAGGCTTCCAAAAGGTATCTCGTATCTATGCCATGGATCCACATTACAGCTGCACTGCATGAGATCTGGCCTAGAGCACAGGCAACCAAAGCCCTAGGAGGGGAGATGGAGATTGCAGAAGCTCTTGGTACACTTAGGGCAGTAATTTGACATCCATATGTAGTATATGGACTTTTTTTTTTTAAATTAAGGAAAGCAGCTGGGGGAAAATGCCTATTTCAAGAACATGCTCAAGTATCACAGCCTAAGTCTGACATGTTACAGTGTACATTCAGCAAGGAAAATTTCTTGTTCTGGAGACATAACAGTGCTAGTGGTGGATACAACTGCTAGAGGTTTTACTAGAGCATTTCAGAGCTGTCACATCCATGTCACACATCCTCAGTTGCACATATGCTCCATTGTCATATTAAAAAGGAGATGTGGCCTGCTGTGCATATTCCATCCACTCTACCATTATAGATACAGCCACACAGAAACAATGGCCCAACAGTCACTCTGTGAATGATGCAGTCTACATGATGCGAACACAAGTCTGCATGACTTGGGTAATAAGGGAAAACCCTTACTACCCAAAGTTTTATCCTATCATAGCTCCCTGGAGCATGTGCTATCAAGGATGGGATGTAGGTCCAGCTTCACAGACAATTTGCTTTACCAGAAGAAAGAATGAAAAAGTCACTCACTGTGCAGTTATTTTATCTGACAGAAAGTTCCAGAATAATATTTTCCCTTTGTCTTGGCCTTTTTATTCCCCTGTCTAAGACTTCCATGATGCCTGGCCAGCTTCTAACAAACTGATGGTGCTTGTCTGAAATGATGAGTCCTCAAATATCATCGGTGTCATCTCTTGGCTCATGGAAAAAGAAAATTAACTGGAGGAAAATAAATGCTTGATTCTTCACTGTCAGAGTGAAAAGTCAGGAGCTCTACAGGAATGCATTAATTTAGACACATTTTTGGGTCAATGCAATCCGGAGCCCTCTCTCTGACAGTACCAACAGCTCCCCAGAGATAAAAGAGAAGCATGCTTGTCCAGTTAATATACCTAGAGATATATCAAAATAATGGAGCCACATTTCAGTCAGATTATTTCTAAGAAATCTGGTAAGCTACCTTCAGTGAATCAATCTGAATTTGGACCTTGGAAAACACAGGTTGTTTCAGAGTTTAACCATATTCAAAGATAAATTATTAGTGGAAAGGCATCTGTTTGTCATGTTACTGACAGTTGGTCTGTGTAACTGATGAGATGCCAATGATACCTCTGAATACTTTGCTTCATGTTACTACAAATTTGTATTTATTTAGAGCAAGGATTTAAAAGCAAGTGTTTTACCCCCTTGAAAGGTGCTTTGACTCTGTTCCCATGGCAGTGAAAAATGTGGTTTGCCCAGTGGCTGTTGCTGAAGCAGTTCCATTTTGCATAACATCTTTAAATGGTAATTGGAGCTGGGACCAAATCTGAGCTTCCCAAGTCACACTACGGAATCCAAAGAATGAGGGCAGCTAAGCATTATTTGCAGGAAAACTTTGCTCTGAATTTTATACTTCAGGTCAATCTTCTGCCTAGAAATCCACTGTTTTGCTATATAATGTCTGCAGTTACCATATCCATTACCCAAAAGCACTCACAGGATTTTATAACGGTGCATTAGGACACTGAATACTCCAGGGAGAAAATGCAGTTAATGTAATGGCAAATTACTTACGAAATATTCTAGTCTGTGCCTTTAAATTTCAGACACTGAAAAGAAAGCAAAAGAAAAAAGAAAAAGAAGCACATGAAAGGAAGAGATCAGCCTGTGACTGAAAGTCCAGCTGTGTAAACAAGTTTAGTGACTTCTTTTATCTCTAATTGGTCTTATACACTGATCTTTCTGGTGCCAAAATCAAACACTTCACATTAATTCTTCAGTAATATAGCATAATTTCCGGATGGAACTGGCCTGAAATGTCAAACTGATATGTGTCACTTGCAATCTATTAACATTTCAAGTTTTTTCCAGTGAACATCAACAACTGTCTTTAGTTATATTACTTGAAGCGTTTGAAAAGGAAACTGGTTTATACCACTGAAAATGTGAATATAGGCACTAAAATTGTGCTAATAGTATTACTCACTGCATGAGACACAGAAGATACTCAGCTGGCATAAATTTTTTGGCCAAATTACATTAACTTCAGAGATGCCACGCCAGTTAATACAGTCAAATAATTGGCCCACATACTTCAGAAGATATCCATCTCACAAATGCAGAACAGGTTGTTCACTTTCCTGACAGTTTCAGACCTTTAAGCAATGAGATATTCACATAATTATGTGGTCTAGTCTGGAGTAGACACTGAAAAGCTCCAGTGAGACAAAGAAGCCATATGTATAGGCAAATGAAACAAATGAAAACCAATACTGATAAATGCAACACGATGCACACTGGCCATAAAAACAAATCAATGAGGCAATAAGCAAATGAACTGTCTATCCATCTGACACGGGTCAATGTCACCCATATGTGAGAAATGGACATCAAAGCAAAATCACAGTCTGTGTGCAGTTGTGAACAGAAAAACAATGTTTTAGTTTACATGTTGTATGTGGCACAATTAAATATATAAAGAAGATTGTGTCAATACAACAATGTAGCATTGCCTGCACAGTTAAAGCATTACACATAGCAATGAAAAATAAGTATGAGAAACAATAGATTTCTGTTCTTTGGTCCTTCTATTTCTACCACAGGATTATTACATAAAAGTAGAAAAGAGTAAGTTCAGAAAGAATCATTGAAGTACGTTTTCCTCCTACAAATCACTAAGCTGTGATTATATTGCTATATACATATATGCATGTGTGTATAGAATTTAGGTATAACTTAGGTGAATAACAACACTCATGACTGGTAAGACTGTCATAACTAATAGCAAATATGACATCAACTGATAATAAACAATATTTCAAAACCAACCAATTGAACACAATTCATGGATTAAGACAGCCTCTAATGTTTACGGATCTTTCATATCATAGAATCATAGAATGTTAGGGGTTGGAAGGGACCTCTGGAGATCATCGAGTCCAATGCCCCTTCCAAGCAGGACCGTATGATAGACTTTTTGCATTCAGAGTCCTTTGAAGCAGCCAGAAACTATGAGAAATAGAATACTAGACTAGATTGATGTCCATTTGATTCAATGTTGAAATTTCTATTTTGCTAACACTAATTGTTTTCTACCAATAGACGACTAGAGAAGACCCTAAGTCACCTGCTGCAGTCATTCCTGTTTTGAGCAGGAGGATTGGACTAGAGACCTTCAGAGATGCCTTTCAACATTGATGATTCTTTGATTCTGTAATTCATTTAAAGAACTTAAATAATTTTGTAGGTCTGATATTGGAAGGAATATTTTTATGCTAAAAGGTATGTATGGTTGAATGTATTAGAAAAAGATAATACCAGAAAATGAAGCTATGGGTTTGGGTTTTTTTATTAACCCACTCATAATGGCATGTAAGTCAATTCTTCTAGTGCTGCATTACTCTGCGAGAGACAATTTCTTTCAACTCAAAACTAGTTTTAAATAAATTGTAACAGACATTCATTACAATCCCCATACTAGCAGTCTCACTGAGGACTACAGCAGGGAAATACTTCTCTGCTTCAGTAGTATCATATTCTCTCAATTTCTGACCCTTCATATGCAGGTCTTTGTTTTATTTCTGAGCTCACATCCATTTGTAGACATCAGCAACACCACATGTTCCTCACAAGAGCAGAGTTAAGGAGAGTGTAATAAGCCAGAGAACTCAGACATAATGAGTTACGTAAGGCTAGCTTCAGCCTTTATTCAAAATAAAATTACTATGGAAAACAAAATGCAAGATAATCATAACTCTCTGCATACTGAACAAAATAGTGTCCCTATTTAACAAGTGATTTGTTTCAGAAATTTCTAGCTACTGAGTATGCAAGCACTGCTGTCAACAGCAAACATCCACATTGTTCAGGTTTAGGTCAGGGCCAGTTTTTCTTCCCTTCAGCATGTAAAATGTGTTTTGACTCGCCATTCAAATAAGCTGTTTGGTTCCAGTTGTAAAAAATATCAAAAAGAAACACACAACAGTAAATAAAAGAGGTGAACTGTTTTGCAGTCGTTTTGTGAAAAATCAGGACAATTATTTATTCAAAAGTCTTCTCTTTGAGTTACTCTGAAAGAATGGCTATAGCTCGGTAACTTTAGAGCTTAAGTATGCATCATTATCATTAACAAGGCTTTTCCTTTAATTTGTTGGGATAAAACAATGTGTTTTTCTAGCCTGAACATTTTCACTATAGTGGTTCAAAATTAGTCCATCTGTGGCTATACTAGGACATTAAAACTGCCCACAACCACTTTTATGCACAAAGCAGTCTGCTAAAGCCAGTTCCATCCTATCAAATCCTTTCAGCTGCGAAACAAGATGGTCGCATACAGATAACATTGAGAAAACCAGGCTGTGATTATTCTTGAAATACTACAAGGAAGTGTTCAGGAGAGTGCAAGCTGGCAAAGATAATATTTTTTCCAGGGGCTGATCTAAAAAAATGAAAAGTAGAGATGGCTAAGGTCCAATGAGAAGGAGTCTTCGCTGGCTGAATTTAATTTACCAGTTCAGATACATTTTCAGTGTTTCAGAGCAGAATTGGTTCTTTAAAGAATATGCTTTGGTGGGCCACGTTAAATGCCACCTTCCCTGACAGAAGAGATTTTTAGGCCTGCTCTCATTACTAGTCTTTGATTTCCGTGCTGAAGTAGATTTGTTCAGCGGCTTGCAACCACTGAAACAAGATGGCCAATCCTAATTAAAAAAAATATAGGAATTAGACTGCAGGAATATATTAGCAGTTAACAAGAAGAGAATATAGATGTGAACTTCCCTGATTCCTTGAGTTACAAGTGTTAACTGGGATGTAATCGAATAAATTCATTCTCCTAAGACAGAGGCCCGCTATGTGAACTGAAGGAAAAGACCCATTTGCAAACTTCACTTGGGGACTGACCTCTAGAGGGCAACACAATCATATGAAATGGCTATTTAATAACAATAAGGGTAGTATCAAAATTAGATGCTAATCAATATAGCTTATCTTCCCTTTAAATCCTGAACCTCTATTTATATAAAACTTGATTTGAAGAACTAGTTTTACAGAATGACACACGTAATGACCAGATTCCACCTGTATGATTTCTGTGACTGTTTTGTACCTTCCATTGACACGCAACCATGGTCATAAAATACATGACCTTTCACTGTAAAACCACAACTTTTAAGTTTGAATTAAATACAAATCTCCATAAGCTCTCAAGTCTTCTGTTCTCTGGCAACAAAACCACTCATAAGAAGAAGACTACAGTGCCACACTCAGATCTCCAAGCTCTGAGTCTACAGTGGATCCAGATTGCTAATCCTTAAATCATTTTTTCAAAGCATTCCTAAGTCTTCTCTCAGTGTCACTCAGTATGATAATTTTTAAACGCATACATACGTGTAAGTTAAATTAAAGTCTTCCCATAGTTGTTCTATAAGCATCCCAGTGTCTTTTACCTGCTACATCTCCACCTTTCTTAGATTACAGTCTCTTTGTGGAAATGTCATCTGCATTTTATTTTGGAAAGATAAAACACAAATAACATATTCTCAGTGCTTCAGTTGTAAATAATGCAATTCATATTAACTAAAACAAGGATTAATCCTCAAAGTTCTTTGCTAAATAGGTTATTAATACTATAGGTACTGGGTTAGCAATAATATAGAAGCTGAAATGGCATAATGATTATTTCTTTTAGAGCACTCTGTAAAGCCTTCAATCATTAGCTCCTGCAGCCATTCACTGTAGAGTCCAGACTAATACTTTCATTTTCAAATGTCAATTTCTGCTGTTAAATTAAATGAATATGTGGATCAGTGTGATACATCATCATCTAAAATAACTCCTGAGGAAATCTCTAGACCAATAGTATTGCCTGCCATTTTCTAAAAATGTTTCAGTGTAAAAAGCAGGCTGTGTGGTTTGTTTCAGATGGCTGGCTGCTGCAATCTTTCTTCAGCCAAGGCTGAAAAAACTCAGTCTACCTTTCATCCAGGGCAACTTGGTACTTAGAACAGAGGAGAGGATGAAACATGGGGCTGCCCATAAGGCAAAGAATAGGTAGAGCTGTAATCTCCACTGTAAGCATTTGCAGTAGCTCAGTTTGCCTGCCTTCCTGTGAAAGAGTTAATTAATTAATGTTTGTACAGCTGTATTGGGTGTCTATGGCAAGGTGTTGGTGGCAGGAGACTGTAGAGGTGACTTCTGTGGGAAGAGGCCTGGGGCTGCCCTGTGCCAGGACCAGAGGTTTCCAGCCCGATCCAATGGATCCACTGCTCCACTGCAGGACACAGCTGAGCCCATCAGCCAGGACAGTGGTATCTCTGGGAAAACAGATTTCAGAAAGGGCAAAATGGTTCATGGCAGTATGAGGAGTAAGGAAAAAAGCGTGAGAAACAACCCTGTCGACACTAAAGTCAGAAAAGAAGGAAAAGGAGGACATGCTCCAGGCACCAGAGCAGAGATTACCCTACAGTTCATGAAGCAGACCATGGTGCATCAGATTGTTCTCCTGGAGCACATATTCACACTGCAGCCTATGAAGGACCCCACGGTGGAGCAGGAGGATACTCCCTGAAGGAACTGCAGCCCATGGAGAACACACACTGGAGCATGGAAAAAGTTTGAGAAGGAAGGAGCAGCCGAAAAAGACTGTTATGGACTGAATGAACCCTTCTCTCCATTTCCCACCTCCCTGGACTGCTCAGAGTGGGAGAGAGGTGGTAGAGGAGTTATCAATGAGTGAGTGAAGTTAAGCCTGGGAAGAACTGGGCTGGGGAGAAAGTGTTTTGATTTGTCTTCCTCCCCACCCATCCTAATCTATTCTAACTGACAATAAATTACATTAATTTTCCCAAAGTCAAGTCTGTTTTGCCCATGATGGTAAATGGTAAGTGACCTCCCTGTCTTTATCTCAACCCATGAGCTTTTTGATCTAATCTCCTTCCCTAATACTCTTGAGACAGGGGAGTGAGAGAATGGCTAGGTCAGTGTCTAGTAACCAGCCAAGGTCAACTCATCACAAAAGCATTGAGAATAACCATGATTTTTGTAAGGAAGATCATTATCATTTCACTATATAGTATTTTTACTGTGCAAAAAATCCACTAACTAGAGTCTCTGGAGAGAAAATTCTGAAAGGTTGCTCCTCTTGCTGCTCCTCTGAAGTCTCCAGTCAAATTTGGCTAGGTCTATCTTACAAAAAGGTGTGGTCTGAGCCCAAAACTCATGTAGATTTTGGGGACATGAAGTATATTAATTAAGATATCCAATCTCTCACTTTCCTTCATATTTCATTAAGCCCATAATTCTGTCAGTTGGGGCTGCTAGACAGTAACTTTTCTTCAGTGTATCCTGGAATGGCCTTGAAGAGAGGCAACTGGATATAGAATAGTTTTGCAACTGGTGCAATACTAAATCTAAATATCACACTTAATATCGGTAGGGAAGAAGAAACACAAGCCTTACACAATCCTTTCTGCTGAATTGAGAAATTGAGAAATATTTGGTATCTACAATGGACTTTGCAAAGCAGAGTCCTGAGCTCCCCATACAGTAGAATTGTGGCTGTAACCTAAGCAGAACATCTCACACACATTTTGCAGTTGAAGATGAATTACAGGTTTGCTTTAAAGCCACTTCAAAGACTTCTAATCTACATCAGTATCATCTGGCCGGAAATTAACTTGAGAAAGCAATGAGAGATTTTTCTCCCAGTTGCATATACAACCAAATAGACACCATCTCTCAGGAATGCATCTGTAGAAATTTCCCCACAACTTCACAACCTCAACACAACCAAACTCACATATTGAAGCCTTTGGTATCCAGCATGTCCAAGATAATATGCAGCCTCAGATTAGAGAAATTAATTTATCTTGTACCAAATGCCAAGCACTGGCAGTTACTGGAGGTCTCCTCTGCTCTTGAAAAGGAGGCAAGCCATTTCCAGGATATGTGCAGCAATTTGCAGATCAAGCTTTACAGACACCTCTCCAGGGACCTACCAAGTAAATGGGAACTAAATCAGGTGTGAAATTCAACCCAATAGAGGGCAATAGGCCCCAGTGTACATTAACAACACAATAGCCCTCAGTAAACAGCTGTCTCTGACCTATATCTTATGGTCTGCAGATAGAGGACACGTAGATGGGGATAGAAGAAGAGAAGAATAAGTCAAAAATCTTACTGGCCCTAAGGAGAAAGCTGTCCTGATATGCTCAGTCTGGTAACTTTTGCTCTTATGCATACTAAAAAAATAGTTTAAAACAAAATTATCAAGCAGCATAAGATATTATTTAATTTGTTCATAAATACTGGTATTGAGTTGCATCATCCACCAGTGATAAGAATTAAAAGATATATCTTTTGGTTGAGAGAAGGCTTCACCAGGGTATAAGTACGAGACTATGTTGGGATGCCTTGCTTTAGAAAACAGTATTTTTTGCATTTTTTAAATGTCATTGTAGTAGAGGTAGAAATGTGTCCTTTATTTCTAAAAGGCAAGCCCCAAATAGTGTAAAGGTAAATTCAAAGAAGCAAAATACATCATTCAGGGAATATAAATACAAAATCAGCTCAGTCTACTTTTAATAAAAAAAAAAATAATTTAGGGGACAATAATTATTTGAAAGCCATGACAGAGCATGTGGAAAGGTCAGCAGACAATCCTAGGACTTATTTGAAAAACAGAGTCTTTCTCAGTAACTTTGGAGAAATGCTGATATTGGTTGCATCCACTCTAACGCTGGACTGGACAGTAACTTTCAGTTAAGTGGCCGTTGTACTAAAACGTGACAGGTCCCTCCCTGATCCACCTCAGAACTGCAGAACTACTGAGGCGACACTTGGTGCTTTGAAACAGTTATATAGTCAGCAAAACCCAGGAAAAGACTATGAAAGAAAGTCAGTTGTCAGCAGAACAAGGAAAATGAAGGCTAAATAACAGAAATAGAAGTGAAAGCTTTTAAGTAGTGGAAAAAAAATCACAGGAGAAGGTGTCAGGGATAATGCCATTATCAGTGACAAATGGAAATAATTGATTAAGACAGTAGTGAAAGCAGGCGAGGGGAAAAAAATGTCTTTGAGCTTTTATTCAGTGGTTTCAAATCTTTCAAAGATTCCTACAACCATTTCTTTCAAATGCAGTAACTACATTAGGCATAATAAAAGCACTGATCAAATCCTTGTCAGCTTATATAATGAGTTAGATCTTTCAGGAGAATTGCCTGTCTATTGTGATACAAGCCTAATATCTGAATATCAATGATTTACTATTATTGTTTTGGCTAGATTACAAGACTTGGAAAATGTGATTAGAAGTTGCTGTAGAGGCAGAAAGTATTTTTATACATGTGCAGATCAAAGGGCCTGCCTAGACTAGTATTTTGTATCCAGATTTAGTTAAAAGCATCTTATATTTCAGAAGAGGATAAACTTATAGGTGATCCATTTTCTGGGAAGTCCACCACATTCCAGTCACCTCAATATTCTAATTTTTCCCTCTGAGTCCCTCAAATTCTACAGTAGAAAGAGCTGTATCGAAATCAAGTGAAGTTTTGCCTTTGACTTAACAGGGCCAATATTTTTCCCAAAATATATCTGTTTCTTTGACAAATGCTCACAAAAGTAATTGATTGCAATTTAAAAAGCTGAATCCTAAACCCCATTTCTGACACTCAAACTTACCTCCTCAAGTAATCCACTTATCCAGAAGACATCCTTATTTCTGGAGTTCCCAGTGTATCCTTCTTCTGTGTGACTGGCTTTTAAAGTTGAAATACTTCAGAAAATACACTGTCTTCATATTTTTTTGTCAGAACCATACATGCTGTAGGTACTAAAAAAATATTACACAAAGGATAAGAGGAGTAATAAGATGAACAATTTTCACAGAATCACAGAATCATTATGGCTGGAAAGGACCTCCAAGGTCATCAAGTCCAACCTTTCTCCTAGCATCT
>JAVSBS010026383.1:84739-122657 GCA_033124195.1 Coracias cyanogaster | reverse complement strand
TGGTTTGCAGCATTTTAGCTCTCACACAGCGTGACAAAGCTTAGAGTTTAGCATAGTCCTATCATGCACCATTGATTCATCTTTTCATCCTGGAGTGCTGAGTCTCTCCTAAGTCTCTGCTTAAAGCAGGTGAAAGATTGTAAGCTGGAGATATTTAGACTGTCTTTGTCAAAAAGATTCAAAATGGGACTACAGGGAGGCATGGGCAAAGTAGATCATGCTAATACTTTGCTATGCTGCTCCTGAGAAGGGAGACGAAAGCATGGGAACAAAAAGCCTGTCATTATCAAAACACAACACTGTAACATGAAGAGGTGGAGTAATTTATCTTTTAAGTAACAGGCTGACCTATTCAGAACTGTAATTTTAATGTAAGGCTAACCTTTTAAAATAGATCAAGTGATATAAATTATTAAGGAACAGACATTCGTCAGATAGATGGTCTCTATTAGTAATTTTATGCATGAATGGTTATCTTCAAAGGTAGAGTTGCTGTCTGTTGAGAAAGAAAGTGCAAAAGCAGGTTACTTTAAGCTGACGTGTAAGGCCGACTTTTAATAAAGTGTTTTTCTAATCCAGTAAAAAAAAATTCTGAAGCAGGGCCTTCCCCCTTGCTACCCAGCCTGTGTAGCTCTTGATTTTTTTTGGTAGCAGCGGAAACTCCTGGTAATGCTGATGTTACTAAAATATCTTACAGTAGTTTTAGGGCTCAAATATTCTCAAATGTCCCCATTTGAGAATGGCAGCTCCTACACTGGGTGCTGCTGGAATGTCCCAGCCTCTGAGTAAAGGAGAGCTCATGTCCAGTGAGTCTTGACGGAGGGTTACACCTGCTCCAGATGACCAGCTTCTTTGGAGTGCTGGGTTTGAATCCTTTTCGGAGAGGAAAGGCGCAAGTGCCTTTTTTTTTCTTCAAGTGTTCAAGAGGAATGTCTTATAAAGTATTAGCATCTGTTACTCTGATGGTGTTTGGCCCATGTTTTGAACTTGGAATGGGAGAAGAAAAAAGAAGTCAATCTTTTTGTGAAAGACACTTTTCCAAGATCTGATCACTCTATCATTTTTTCCCCCAGATTCCTTTTTGTGAGTTTTCTTCTGCTTTGTTTGCTTGTATATTTTAAATGCAAACTATCTCCATGTCATTGTGAACTTGTGATCAGAGTACTGCAGTGCATTTAATGTAAAACTAAATTTGAACTATTTTGAGAAGCTGTTGGTAGGAGACTGTGACCATAAACTTGATTTTCCCCATTCTCTACTCTTTGCATATGTTTGGCATGGAAAAGTAGGAAAGCAAATGTAAACTTAAGTTATGTCTTCCTAGCCTGTTTGCTCCTGTAAACAAAAACAACTTCAGGTTTTTCGTACTTTTTTTGTCTACAGTTTTTGGTATGTCTTGTCTTCCAGTCACAGATGCTGCTATTGCTCAGCTTTTGATGGGATGTGCACAGAGGATACTATAGGCCTTGCTCTATCCTTTAGCCACACCAAAGCCTGTAACACTTTGAGAGAATTTCTGTGTACACCGTAGCACATTGCTGTTGAACAGGGCTTATTCTCAGCACATGATGCTTCACACAGTCCCTGCGCTGCTTATTTTGCACGGTGACTCTTGGCCGTTGTGCTACCTCTACAACATTATATAATGTATTTGATCTCTTCTGACATCTTTATTCACTGAAAAGGTGAAAGGGGAATAATCTACAATGTTTGATGTCTGCAAATTCTACTGGTTTCTGACAGACAAGATAAGCAATCATATCAGGGAGGGCAAGACTTTTTATCTCACCACTTTTAACTTGTAAAAGAATCTGGAAACAGCTTACGTGTATGTGAGCATCTCTTCTCAGCAGGAATCCTCCTTTTCTCTTTTCCCAAGCATCAATCTCATCTATATTTCCATCTGAATTAAGACCTTAAGACTAAGGTTTCTAATGGAAAGGGAATGACCCTTTTGACAGTATCTATGAAGAGATTTATTTTCTGAATCCTATTTTCTTCAACTCTGCTTAAGAAATTGGCAGGGAAAAAATGGACATATAAACAATTACTCTAGTGTGTGGAATCTTACTGACTTCTCTCTTTTCCTCTTTTTTCTTAATCTAGTTCATTGCTGCACCAGGATAAATGGTTTGTGGTTAAAGCATTGGAAAGGGATGCAAACGATGCAAGTCTAACTTTCAGGTATGTCAAAGAAAATGTCATAGTTCTGTGATCTTTGCTTGTACTTTTAGATACAAAATGTATCTAAAAATATGACCTTCTCTCACATTCATTTTGTCTGTTCAGACAATCATAAAACAGACTGTGGATATTTGAAACCTCTTCACTTTGTTTCTTTGAACAAAACGCCTCCTGTTTGTGTTGAAGTGACACAGCTTAACACTTTGAACAAGAAAAATAATAGGCATTTGGTGTACTAATTTCAGGAGCAACTGTTTTTGGTAGCCTGGAACCCTTCTGCAGTATATTCATGTTTAAATTTGTACAGAGTAGCAGCTGCCCTTAATGATAAAGAAAAACGAGTGCTCTGCTCTGTGATGATTTGACATGGCAGCAGTTGTCTTGTGGAATGTGACATGACAACCTGAAATAATTATATGTAGATATGATGCTACAGACATGTCATGAAATAACAGAAATTACTAAAAATGATAGGAATAGAAAACAACTTCAGAGCAAAAATATTGAGACAAAAAGTTGTCACTAATCACATTTGAGGTTGAAAGGAATATGCCAGTTTGTGATTCCTACTAGAAACAGTTTAGTTTAAGTGGTCTTTTATAGTTAAATCAGCATAGTCATCAGTAGACTCTTACCTTGTCATATACAAATGTAAGATGATTTTCTAGCATCTGCAATGCTTTTTAGTATAAATTCTTTCTGGCTATGGACATGTGTGTGACCACACTAAAGAGGCCACGAAGGCTGTGCCCACATTAACAAGTAACACATATCAAGGGAAACGTATCTGTAGAGCAAAATGATGCTGAACGTCCAGGCCCCACTCTACGTGTTTCAGAAGATTTTCTTTATGTAGCTCTAGTCTGACTGGTCTGCTGCTCACCATTTGCTGTGAGTGAGTTCCTGGAGTGCATCTTCCAGTTTAATTTTATCCTGAATTAAAATGTGATTCTCCAAGCAGAGGCTGTGATGGAAACCAAAGCCTAGCAAGTGGAGATTACCAGGAGAGTATTTTCAAAAGCACACCCTGGATGCACAGTGAAGCACTAAGACATGCGTGTCCAGAGACATCTGGGCTCTCTGAGTGCTTCCAAAAGATGAACCAAATTGTTTATTCAAATAATCAGATTAATCCTGCTGGAGGTAAGAGAATTATCATTGTGCTGATTACAATTGGATCAGTGGATGATCCTTTTATCCAGAAGCTTCCTTCATCCAGTTGGACTTTGCTGGTTCAAAGAATAGAGAAATTATTTCTGAACTCTCTCTGATGTTGGGTAATGGAAAAGCCAAAGCCTGACCTCTTTGAATCATTTCCATTATAAATAAAGTCAATGTGGCCCCTTAGACACTGTGCTGGACAAATCCTTATGCCAGTAGCTACCCTGAACTTCCTTTCCCCCATTCCTGCTCTCTTCAGTCTCCTCTTTCTGTGCTTCATTATTTGAAGGCTTCTGCTGAACAAAAACAATTGACTCTGAAATTCATACTCTGACATAAACCCTTAGACTTTTCGAGGTATTGCTCAGGGTTTTAGATGTGAGGCTCCTATTGAATTTAATTAGAGTTGTGCAGATGCACCAAAGCTTTCAAGATGCGCACCTTGAAATATTCATGTTGCTTTTCTCTTTCCTTTCTCTCAACCAAATTTGTTAAAGTTTAAAGGAAGTGACTCCCAGTTCTTATAGGTGCAAATTTGTACTTGCATAGTCTATGAAGATATTAGCATTTAGACATTGAACACCCTTGATTAGTATGCGCCAGTCACTTGGTAAACAGCTGAAGTAGTTGCATATATGCTGTCAGTTAATTCTGGTTGCAAAAATGGATTCCATTTTTTAAAAGTCAAGCCCTGTCAGATATCTGTTTTTCTGTTAATTGCACATAAAATTATTTTGATTCTAGCATTTTAAACCCTGCCTAGTCCAAGCAGAAGTTTTCCATTACCAGTTCGTTTGCTCTTAGTTTGCAGGATCCCAAGGTTGTCCAAGGTTGCTTTCCTTACAGGAGGAGAGTATAACACAAGACAGAGGATAGAAATAAAATATGGATGTTTTCCTTCAGTTTGTGTATCACCCTTGAACAGAAGGTCTAGGAGCAGGGCTTGGCTTTCTGAGGTGGATTTGCTCAGTGTCTGAGAGAAAGAGTATGAGTGCTAGGCATGAGTATACGACAATGTAGTAAAGATGATATGTCATAAAAAGGATATCACTCGTTTTAGAGCCACACATGTAGTGTGCATCTGTGTCAGAGAAATCCCATCCTCAGAAGTTATTTCAGAAGAAAGTATACTCTGTTATTCTTACTTAAATGTAGACCCTTCAGAACTAGCCATCATCTTGTTTCCAAGTTTACCCCATCTCTAAAGTGTGTTTAATATTGAAGAGATCCTAATTGGTTGACTGCAAAGCAAGTCTGCTAAACATGCTGTCTGCTAAAAGGCATGGGAGTGCTTCTCTTTGTAGGAAAATACCCGGGAGAAAATGACAGGAATGCAGCTTTCTAGTCTCTGCCTCTCTGCTGATGTGCTCCATAGCTTTGGTTCAGTAACCTGTTGTCTCAATCTGCCCATCAGTAATATGGGTATAAGGGTATTGCCCCATGAAGGGCACCCTGTGGCAAAAGCTGCATTTTTCATGGTACTCACCATTTTAGAATTGCCAATACCGCAAGCACCTGAGCTTCTGTGCTTCGTGATTTCCTGCTTGTTAGCTGTACTAAATTAACTGACCACATGCATAACCCTAATCTATTGCAAACACAGAGTAAAATGCATTATCTTAAACTACCATGAAGGCGAGCTGGCTAATAAGCAGAAAATCAGAAAGATCTGATTGCTCATTTGATTGCAATTGTGAGTCCACATGCACAGTTAATGTTTGTGGGCTGATCTGAGGCCTTCAGAAGCAAAGGGTATTAGGAGAACTTGTACTTTGGTTTGTTGTTGTCAGGCTTTCTAAAATATCTTGCATGAACAGACTTCAGAAATACTGTTTTATCCTTCAGCATGGGAAAGATTTGCCTCATCAGCAAGGTGCTGCTATTTTAGCTGCCTGCCTTTCTAATTGAATCTAGAGTATAACGGAATCATCACTAGCAGCACTGCAAACCTTCCCAATTTGCTTTGGATAGTTTTGTCTCACTGCTGCAGGGTTTTCTGCATACTGTTGGGAATACCCAGGAAGAAATGCAAATTGTGACACAGAATTACTTAGTGCTCCGCAACAGCTGACAAGATCTAAGTACATTCTCTGTGTCTATCTCTGACTGCTTCTGATTTCACTTGTTGTCATGTGTTTAGATTGGCAATTGTTTTGTATAGATAGACCTGTAGTGTTAATATCCTGCTTTGATGATAGTACTCCTCAGGAATATTAATGACTGGCTTCTCTTTGTGTGGCATCTTTAAAACCTTCCACTGCTGGTATTATTTTTTTATTTTTTTAAATGGTGAAAGAGCACTGCTGAAGGCCCCTTGGGTAAATAGTGTTTAAACTACTCCATGTGTTTTAATTAGCAAAGAAATGCATAGATAAGGATGAAAGATTTGTTTTCCTCAGGCAAACCATGAGAACATCAGGCCCACAGATAGCTTAGTTCAGCTCCAGAGAGATTATATTTTTATCTCCTCGTCTAAATCTTAGAAATGCCTTTCTGATACAAGCAGTACAAATTAAGGCAAGATAAAGGTGTCTTCTCTGCTGGAGGTTTAAGGTCCTTCTTGCTGCACATTTTTAAGGTGTCCTGTACAGGAAAGGGGAAAAAGAAAAAAAGCAAAACTAGAAAAAGAAACTGCAGCATAACCTGTGTATGCGACTGTATTTTTGTGTGAACAGGAAAACCATGGGTTACTTTAACAATAGGTTATAGAAGTGGGCTGATTGCTTTTCCTGCTCATGAACCAGTGGATCCATGAAGCATATTTACATGTTTTAATTATTAAAAATCAGTTTTCTGTATTAGCAAGCTTCTGGTAGAAGATGCACCTCTGGCACTGACCTTTGCTGTGTAGCCTCAGGCTAGTCATTTAACATCTTGAGTTGGTTAATCTTTTTTTTTTTTTTTAAACTTGAGTTTTGTAGCCTCTTTTGAGAAGCTAAATGACTAGCCTGTGGCTACACAGCATATATATGAGCACTCCTATTTTATACAAGGGGTATGTTTTGAGGTGGGAGGTTAGCAATGATTTGCGGAGGCAGGAATTCTTTTTGGAGCCTCCATTACTCTGGTCGCTTGAGCTCTAAGCAAGGGTTACTGTTTGAATCTCAGAAGGAGTAACATAAAGACCAAAACAAGATAAGGCAAGACGTGGAAAAGTCTGAGGAAGACTGTTGTAAATGACTTTCCTAGCTGCTGTAGCATTCTCTTTCTGAAAGGGTGTAGAGATTGCTGTCTTTAGAGATCAACAATGTTTATTGTTGCTGGAGAATATCAGGAGGACAAGGAAGATGCTACACATGCAGAGTTCCTTATAGGGCAACAGCTCATTTCCACAGTGTTTTCTAGTTTTCTAGTGAGGTCATCAGCTCAGGAACAAAGAAATCTGCATGACTTGGCTGAGATCAAATGGAAGAGACACAAAGTCATTGGAGGCACCAGAAGGCTTCCTGGTTCCCATTGAGAAGGCTAAGGCATGGATGCTGCTGCTGCTTCCTCTTCCTTCTGTCTTTCAGAAGCAGCTGGACTTGCTCGTGCCAGCAGTGAATGACTGAAAAATGATAATGAGATTTTTTTTTTAAATGCCTGCCTTGAGACCATTGTCAGCACAGCTCAGATAAAGATGCCTGTTAGTTTGGAGATAAAGGAATCCATCGTACCTTGCAGTGTTCATTGTGTAGGAGCTGCTCTTAAAAGGTGTCTGGTCCTGTGAGAGATGGCATATAGATCCAGCACCACCCGTTGTATTTTGCTTTCAGAGAAGGCTGAATACACAACAGAACTTGATTGAGATCCTATGATACCAGAATAAAATTGTGTAGAGTTATTGTGCATTATTCAATGAAACAAAGTCTTTCTGAAAGACATCGTCTCCAGGTGAGTGCAAGTTTGATTTGATTTCCAGACCTAAGACAAATTCTTTAGTATTACTAAGCCCAGGAACCAAATGGGAGAAGGATGATGTCTGCTCTCTAGGTTGTGAGCTGATCTAGGTAGCCTCTGGGCTGCTCTAATGAATCTCTCCCCTGCTTTGGGATATTTGGAGCAAGAAGGGCAGGCTGGCAGCCAAAACCATTAGATCTGTGCCATATGAGGGTCCCACATGCTGGTGGGGTCTGTAGCTCCTCTGCGTCTCAGACCGCTTATTGTGCTGGTGCCATCCAAATTGGGAAGCCCAGAGCTAAGAAACATGAACTTTATGTGAAAGGCTCTGAAAAACATATGCCAGGGTAATAACCATTGTGTGCAATTATGACATGCACACGGGTAGATTTGTTAAGGAGAGCATAAGGTGGAAGAGCTTTCCACTTCCTAAGCAGAAACCTTTTTGTAGAAGCCTCTGCAGTTTACTGGTCATTTGATGTGGTCTTTTGAGAAAGAAGTCAGTGCTGTCTCCAACCTAATTACCAGTATAAAAGACAATTTATCACTTTGCAAAGCTTTGATTGCTTTTTCAGCCTTGCATGGCCTCTTTGTTGGTAGGTGGAATTGTGTACAAGATTGGTATTTTTTTAAGAGAAAGTTTTGCAAAAAAAACATATATGTGAGGAGCCAAAAATCCAACTTTGAATTCTATGCTTTAATGTCTGTCTGGTGTTTTACTTTTTTTTTTTTAACTAAAGTTTATAGTACTTATCATTTAGAAACCAGGGAAAACAAAATCTCATTTAACTACTCTATCTTTGGGTTCGTATTTTTAAAAAATTCTACCCCTGAGAATGAAGATGCAGCTTCCCATAACCTAAAAAGCAGGAGTCAGCAGAAGAAATAGCTCACTCGAAAAAATCCGAGGCATAATTATTAATTAATGTACAAAAAAGATTTGATGTGCAAAAATCTCTGGCTTTTTCTCATTTTTATCACTGATTTTTCTCTTCTTCTGGACTTCAGACGTAACACTGAACAAGCCATCTTATATTATATTTTTGCAGATCAAACAATCGGAAGAAAACAGGTCATATATTTTGATAGATACCACATAAAAGGAAATGTTTAGACTGCTACAGCCATAGTAAAATTTGATTATAGGGAATTAAGTTTCTTCAAAGCAAATGGCTTTCTTTTACTTCTCAGTATTTCCATGCAATTAGCAAGTTGGTTATATTAACTTGGCTGACAGATGATATTACTGATCTTATCAACTTTCACTTGTGTATACAGAGCTCTATTAATTTCTGGTTTGCTTATGAACTTCTTTGTCAACAACAAAATTGGTGGGTAAATGTGGAACATACGTGTCATGGTAATGCGTTGTTTGCTTTGCTTATCAGTAAATAACAAACTTTTGGCAAATCAATAAGAGCAACGAGGGAGCAGGTGGGTCTTAGGGTGTTCTTTTGCCACTTGGCACTTCATCGTGTTCCTAAGTTACAGTAGCTTCTGGCTTCTACTTTAGAGAATATGGGTTATTTTAAATGTATAATGAACACAGTACCAGGGAGTCCCAAAGCTGTTTTGGAAGTGGCTGTAATACGGGGGAGATTGTGAATGCGGTCTGAAGGCCAATGCTGCAAAACACTGTTCTGATACAAAACCAGTTCCTACCAATGCATTACAATTACAAAGATGTGCACTTTATTTTCTATAGAATGCCTTAAAAATAGCAAACAGCAATAATTAACTGCTGTATTGGATGGTACCTGCCTGTGACTCACAGAGTATAGGCTGAGCATTGTTGTTTTTCTGAGAATGTAGAAGTGATCATGACTAGAGGTAAAAAATTCCAAATTAACATCCCTGAAGAGAATATTCTCACAATAGGTTCGATTTCCTTACTGAAAACTTAATTATTTGTATCACTAGTCAAAAGTTTTTATTCCTTATATTTCAACAGTGATTTCATTATTACCGCTACGGAAATAACACGCAGTAACACCCACCTCCCTCAGTAGGAACTTTTGAACTAACTGCAGAGTCACCCAGCACGGTCCTCGCTATTTCTTCTTCTGAAGTATCAAAGGGGAAACTGAGTGGTATTACTTAGGGTTCAGTTGCTCCGGTGGCATTGTAAAGGCTGAAACTCTGAACTGAAAAAATGGAACTAGCTTTCATACTGGAACTGGAAAATACATACAGATTTTTATTGATATTCCAGTTGGTGAGAGGAAAACATATTTTTCCTGCTGGTTAGAAGTTGCACTCTACCATCTGTTGCTGGGCAATGTAAGCTCTTTGAAAGGGCTGGAGTTCAACTCCACTTGGCTTCAGGCTTAACCTGCCTCTCTAGTGGAGGAGAGGAGTCCAGGGGGTCAGATTGTGGGAGCGTATGACTCAAAGCTGCTGGGAGACATTGGAGGATGGCCTGAGTCCAGGGAGTTGAGCACAGGGTAGCTTAATGCAGAAAATTGCCAAGTAACATGCTTTGGCAGCAAGTTGTCTGTCTGTGTGCTGTGAAATCACACGGGGCAGGGAGAGGGAAAAGGATGCCCTGTAGTAAGGGTTTGAAACCCAAAGATAGATGCAGGAAACCAGTGAGTCTACAGAAAAAAGATAGGAATTTCTGGCCATTGGCTGAGCTTCTGGTTTTATATCATTTAACAGTTTCCAGGTGTGGAGATTAACTTAACATAATACTTGCTAGAGATAAGCAGTGTTGGTAGATCCCATTGCAGCAGGAGGTGACACCTTGGCAGTATGTTCTCTAGTCTGAGTTCTACCTGAAGTTATTCTTTCATCCAGTCTTCCCTTTTCTGGCTGAAATGGGTGCTGGAGGAAGGGTTTGGGTTTTTTTGCTTGTTTGGTTGGTTGTTTTTTTGTGTGTGTATTGGTTTTTTTTGTTGTTTTTCATTGGTGGCTTTTTTTGTTGCTGTTTGTTCGTTTGGGGTTTTTTTAAGCATTTATAGAGTTGTCTTGGCTCTGCTTCTGATGAAGTTGGTAGGTGTCCTATTCCTACCAAAGATATTTCCATGAGGGTGTAGGGAATATTCTTGTCCATACATGGGAAATATTCTGCTTGCTGAGACTGCCAGTGTTTTTTTCCAGGTACCTCAGTTTTTTCTCAGGCTGAATTGTCTAAATTCTAGGTTCTTATATATAAGAGAAGAAAGAATGTGAAACCTCAGAGACCTAGCTAGGAAGAAGCAGCAAGCCCCCAGACACTTGTCTAAGGGAAAAACCAGAATAGCTGCAAAGATGACAATAGTATTAAGTGTTTATTTTGCAGATGGTTACAGGTAGGGACTGACTTACATATGGGCTATCTAAGGCATTTCTCCCTTTGTGCCCCCAGGAGCTTGGTGGGATGTCTGGTTCATCCCTGATGGCTGAGACAGAATTGTCAGGCTCTGAAAAATGGATTTCCAGGGGATTTCACTTCTTATCTCAGCATGGCACTCTTCAGGACAGTTAGCCCTCTGCAGAAATCATCATAATTGCGCCTAGGCTCCTCAAAGAAGGCTGTTCTTGGTTTCCAGCCTCCCCTGGGACCTGGACTCCTTATTCAGTGACATGGTTTCAGAGAAGCTTTTTCTTCTTATAACAGATGAAGTCAACAGGGTGTCTGCAGAAGCAGACTTTTGAAAGAGAGTCAGTGAATAAGTCTATAGCTGTAGAGTTTAGGGATATGGTTTTGTCAAGGACTTGCTAGTGTTTGGTTAATGATTGAACTAGATCCTAAAGGTCTTTTCCAGTCTAGACAATTCTGTGATTCTGTGAATGCAGTGGGAAGAAGGAAGCTTTCCATGTGGTTTTAAACGTGCCCCTTTGGAGTCTAAGATGATTACACCTATGCTCAAACTTTAAAGGTCAAGCTTTAAAATGCAGAGAGAGGATCTGGTCAAGTCCCTGTCCTTCTCTACTCAGGACCATCAGGGGTTTTACAAAGAAAAATGAGAGCAACAGACTGCAGCAGAGTTGCCATGGGTGAACCACAGAAAGACAAAGTGACCAGAGCCAGATCTGGCTTTTTTTTTTTTTTTTTTTTTTCCTCTCTCTCCATAGAGCACAGATAAATTTGTTCACCTCTCTCAGGACTGACCATGGAGGTTTGTAAAATGTGAACCACAGTTCTCTATTCTCAGAGATTCAAGAGCAGACCCATCTTAGAGCTCCTGCCATCTGTCACTGTCCTTCCAGGCAAAGCTGCAGTGGGGCAGTACTGCAGGAGCCAGCTGTAAAGCTGTGAGTGGGGGAAGCAGTGCAAAAGGATGATTATTCACTGGCTTTCACAATATGAGCATTAGGGAGCATCTGAATCTCACAGCAGGTTAAAAACTCAGAAGCAATTTTACCACGCAGTGCATAACTGAACTCTGGCGTTTGTTACCACCTGATTTGGTGAGGATAAAAAGTTTAGATGACTTCCAAAAGCCATTATGGGAGGAAAATGAACTAACTGGTAAGCACAGTGATACCAAAAAATCTGAGACTGGTAACTCCTCTCAGTTCCTCACCATGGAAGGACCACTTTAGACCTTTTCTCTACACACTTTCATCTGATGACTTACAGGTACTGAATTTAGACCTCAAGTGTACATGAGCCAGTATGACAATTCCCTTGTTTCTTGTTCTGGCTTTAAAGCAGGAAGATAATGTGGATTGAGATTATTTTGGGCTCCCTTTGATATTAAGTCTCAGGCCAATATATGGCCAAGAAGGATGAATAATAAAGGGCAATTATATGCATCATTTGTTGTGGAACAGTCCAGCAAACCATTTCATTTAACACTCAGTTTGTAAAATAACATCTGCATGACCATGCAGTCTCTATATTGAAGGATTTTATAACTGAAATACATATGACGGTGAGGGCAGCCACAAAGGCATTGCAATAGGCTGGTGACTGGCCATGTAAGAAGAGGGAGCTGTCCTTGCTTATCCTATCAGACCAGAGCCACTATCAACATGGTTTACAGGTTTCTTCAAGCAGTAGCAGTTCATACAGATGTTTGGCTTGTCACAGATCCAAAGTAAAACATAGTAGTTTCAACCTAATGAAAGAGATTAAGATCAAGACATCTTCTTTATCTTCCTCGCGAGCTGAGTGTGCATATGAGCAGTTACTGCATATTAACCAACGTGTGGTAACTCATCACATTGCAGTAGCTTGATCATACTTCTGAGCCCTTGAGCTTCTCAGTTTACTGCAAGGATCTTCATTTACTGTCAAGCTCATATCTTCTCTTTATTCTTCAGTGAGAAATTCCACTGGTGTTTTAGGTTCTTCTCTACTTTTACCTGCCATTCCTTTGACATTTGTCTGAAACACACCTCAAATCCCAGTGTCAAGATACAGAAACTAGTAGATCTTGTTGTTCTTGACCTTTTTTAAACCCCACAAAGACCAGCCCTGGAGTAGTTTCCTCTGAAGTACACTGACCCATTTATATCTATGACAGACGCCTGGGAGGTACCAAGATGCAGGTTTCCCACTTTGAGCAGGAGCAAAGGTCTGTGATCATTCAGCCCTATGGAAGGTTAATTATTGTTTTGCTTAAAACAGCATTCAGCTGCCCTTAGGTATAGGAATTTATTTAAGCCTTATCTGCATAATTATCATGTTTATTGCTCAACACAGCTGGATGGATATGAAGAGTATGCAGTTTTTTGATACACAGTTTATGTCAGAATCATTACAAGGGAAAATGATCATCTCTTATAGCCCCTGCAAAGAGGCTGGCAGTAATAGTTAGTTTTCTGACTTTAAAAAACAAATCCTAGGATCAAATTTATTTGGCCTATTTACATATTTTTGATGTTAAAGCTTTTTCTCTGTGGCAATATGTGCTGTGGTGATGAACAGCCAGGATTTTGAAGGGTGATTGGTGACCTGAGGTGCTGTGCTTAATAGACTCAAATTGCAGAGAGGAGGGAACTGCATCACAGGAAAGTCATTCACCTCTTCCAGGGAATCCCATCAGGCACCCAAAATCACCATTTGTTTTCAGAAGTCTTAGCCACTTAACATCATTGTTGTTGAGCTATTTAGCTCAATATTGGAATTCTGGAGTAGCCAGAAAAATGTAGAGACTGTTTTGATCTACATTGTTTTCTTCCTAAATCTTGCAAGATGTCTATTGCTTTATCTGAAACCACAGTATGTTGTATCCTATATAGGTAAAGTTCTATGAGGGATTGGTAGGTATTTCTGTATTTGTAATAGCACACAAGCATTTAAATGGTTCAACTTTGACCCATCCATCAGAAAGTGCTTCCTATTTCAAATTGCTATTACTGCAGTCTGTGGGCTTCCTGGTCCAGCCTGCAGTTTGCAGGAGTCTTGCAAATACCTGCATCGCACAGCCCTGGGGCAACAGCTGGCTCACGTGCTGCTGTGACTGCCAGCAACCTGCAATAACACTTGAAAATGCACACAAGTGCAAGCAAGGGCAAGACAGGTATCTCTGCTGTATATTCTAGTCACTGACAGCTCTTTTTCTCCCCTAAGTGAGGGATGGGGTGCTATATTGGAAAAATGAACATTTAGCATCATTCTGACAAAGCTGATATTGTCACCAGATAACATCTGATCTCAGCAGCTGAGTTATGAAATGAGAATGCAAAAGACCTAAAAAAGTAGCATTTCAATTACTATCACTTTGCTCAGTGATGTGAGAGCTATTTAATTTAAAACCCTGATTGTGTGTGGGTAGGTGTAGGTACCAGTCAGTCTGTTGTCACTAGTTGGAGTGCTGGCTACTTCTGTTTGCTCTTTGTTTGTTATACAAATGAATCTTTTAGCTGTTGGCAAGAAGATTAACATGGTGAAGTGACAGGATAGAACTTTTGCATAAAAGCCAAAATACTTAGAATGGAGGGAGATTAACACCTATCAGTTGTGACTTCTCTCCTCTTCACTAATCTCTCCATGTTCACAGATGATAAATTACCTATCACTCCATTTCATTGGGACATGTCTCTTCCAGTGCTAACATCTTGCACCTACATCTCAGTTACCCAACTACCATCTCTCTTTTGGTCTGATAAATATCTCTATCAGGCAAATTGCTTTTGACTTGTTTACTGTGAAGAAGAGTGTGTGTGTGTGTGTGTGTAACTTTCAACTGTATGGGCTGGTCTTAAAAGTTATGTTATCTCTGCTCACAAACATTACCTGGATCTCAGTTACAGCTTTGTCCCTATAAAATAGGTGGTGTCATTATGGCCTGATGATCGTAGTACAAAATACCCATCAGATTAAAGGCTGTTTAGCAGGAGGTCGCTCCTGAAGCTCTTGAATGTATATAAATCCCTTTGGCAGTGAAAAGACTTGCTGGGCCACAGCACAGAAACTTACTTGCCCTTTATCCTACAGGTTGTAAAATCTGGAAAAATATAGAAAGTATTTGATTATCATTATCTCTCCAGAATGCTTTTCCAATGCAAGGCATTCAGAATTGAGCAGCTGTTTAATCTCCTTTCCCACTTCTGCTTTACAGTTCCGGAGATCAGCACAAAGTGTGAACCATTTGTTGGGTGGGCGAGGGGATTGGTGTCACAACTAGAGGTCTGAACTTTGGTTTTGAACTTGAGACTGTCTCAAGCTGAAGGATATAGTACGCTCAAGCAAACTTAAATGTTTCAATGGCTCCTGGCCACTGCCAGGTGAATCCTCTGGGTTTGCATATGCAGAGCAGAGCACATCAGCCCTTCCGGGGGCTACCCCACATGTTCTGCAAAAGTGACAGATGAGAGTTCTCACTAGTCGCTTATATATTTGGCATTGTATTTCTGCAAACACAAAACTAAGTCTATCATTCAAACATTTTTCTGAATCTTTTTTTCATGAAAGTTTGTCAATCTTTTTTAAATTTTTACCCTAAGTTTGCTGTTGGTTATTCTAATTCCAAAGTCTTGGGATGAGAAGTAGGTGAAATGTTTGCATTACTCTTAACAGACTGACAGTGGTATGAAGAGTAATGTTACATTTCCAGTTAGCAGACTTTACTCAACATTTAACAGAACTATTCTTTCAACTCATCTTGTTAATTTACCAATACAGACTGTACTTTTGAGGTGTTGATTAACTTGAAGGGATCTTCAGTTTATTAAAACATCTTCCTCTCTCTTCTGTGGCTACACTCTGTTGTGTTTCCTCACCATGGGATAAACAAGCCTTTCTACGGGTGGTCATAATATGCAGCTTCAAGAAGCAGTGAGACTCAGCTGTTTCCCTTGTTGAGTAGCACCTTACTCCAAATGAGGTCTCACTGAAGCAAAAGTAAGCCTGTGGAGACAGGCAAAGGAGCAGCTCCTTAAATTATTTTCTTTTCATTTCCTGGTATGTAGTTTGCTGTAGGTTCAAATAGGTGTTGTCTTGTGAAGAGCAGCCAGTGGCTGAGGCTCTATCTTATAAGTCTTCCTTGTGAGGGGTGGTTGTTGAGCTGAGCACCCTAGGTGGGAGACTTGATGGAAGTGCCTCATTTGAACCTCTCATATTCTGGGCTTTGATGCTAGGGGCTGGAATTCCTTGTGAGAAGATGATGGATCTGGGTGAAAGTAGGAAAAAAGTGTTTGGTTTGGTTGGTGTAAGAAAGCAATATGGAAGATGGGAAGAATGAAAATGATAGAAGTTTTCCGTAGGTGATGAAGTGTCTGGTTTCTTGGGGTATATTGAAGGACAAACTTCTGAGACACTTAAGGCATGCTCCTCACTAAGTACATTCACAAAAAGATCTTCCTTCTTCCCTCTAAAGCCTAGCACTACAACACTCTGACAACTTGCATTACATTCAGCAGGACCATGTAGTATTACATCACGTCATGTTGGGTATTTTTCTTCACTGTCTCATACTAACAGGAAGTGACATTACATGAGTGAGCTAATCTAGGTAAAGTAGCTGTGATGGTGTGAACTGAAGTCAAGAGGGTGAAAAAAATAAAGCAAAGAAAAAATACCCTGTCCTCTGAAAAGTCACTAATTCTGCAAGCAATAGGATTCAAACTAGAGGTTGCTGAATAATCAGCAATTTTTCTTGGGGAGGGTGAAGCTTGTAATGATCTATTTCTGTTTTTTCAGGATTTATTATCTTGAAGTATTTGCCAATAGCTTATAGAATGTTCTTAAATATTCCGTTTACTTGCAATTTTTGGCAATTAGTCTCTGAAGGCTTATGTTATCATTTCTGCACCTTGGTCAGCTAATAATGAACAGTAAACAAACACGGGATTTGGGGCTATTTTTGCTAATTGAAGGCTTCCTCTTAAGGAAACACGACCTGTGGTAGTTGTTGAATCTAACAGAAAAAGGCCCTCAGGAAGGATTTGCTGATGTTGTTACAAAAAATGTCTTGAAATCATATGTTAATTCCGACAGCTTTTAGGGAGACAACAGCACTATGGGCTATTTAGACTAGCAAGCTATTGACTTCTGCTTTAGGAGCAACATCTCCCCATGGTATTATTCACACAACTCCAGATGCAGCCAGCTCTGAGTGGTGGGGGCTCTCTCTGATGCCAATTTTCCACTTAGTTTCATTGATGTTAAGTTGCACCTTTTTGTTGTGTACGAAGTCTCACCCCAGATTACCCAAGAGTCCTGTTGGTGAAGATGCTTATTTGACATGTGGGTCCAGGCTGCAGGTCTGTGTGATTCAGAACAGAGAAATGAATTCAAATATTCCCTCGGTTGGACAGTGTGCTGGATCAAGGAATATTTCTTTATAACAAGTAAATGAAAGAATCCTGTTAGAAGATAGACCTGATGAGGTGATGCAAATGTCATATCTCATTTGAGTGGAGCTCTGATCTGAAGCGGGTATTTAAATGTGGAAAATAAACTTTTGCCTATTTTGGTCAAATCTGCCTGATTTGACCATAGACTCTGTACCGGGCATGGGAAATTTTTCTTACTTAAGGGCTTGTCTAAACTGATATCGAAGTTTTCTAATAAAAATCTCACTGTCCTTTTACATTAAAAATAATTTCTTAGAACACCCTTTATTCTGAATTCTTACTGCTTTTTTACTACACTTTACCAATAAGACATTGTTAAGTGGAGAGCACCTCTAATTTCAGACATCTCCCTCCCTATTTGCTAGCATGTTCCTGATAAAGAGCTCAGAGAAAAGCAATAAAGTCATTATGAGTGCAAATAAATGTAATTGCACAAAAAATAAAGATCTTACAGTGTGCTATCTGAGTAAAGAACTATTAAATGGTGGGAAACAGTGGGAGATTTTAGAAGTACATACAAAGTATGAGCTTTGGGGAGGAAATAATTATTTACAAGTAGAAAGTATAAGGGAGAGTAATGTAACGGAAATAAGGAAAATTACTTTCAAGTATCAGCCAAACTTTTGACAGTGAGATGTATTGTTTTAGATATGGTTTCCCTGGGCAAGTGGCAGTGGTTCAGTGTCTGGCATGTTTAAAGCTACACCACACAAGACACAAAAATTAATAATAAGGAACAATCCTGTGGCAACAGGAAGATGAACTGGAAGACCCAAGTGGTTGCTACTGATCTAAAGGTCACATGCTATCGCTCCACACATGTAGAGCTCAGGAAAACAGATGTTATTCTGTATTCACGTAAAGTTAGGAGGTTTGTGTCATCTATAGTAATCATGTCTTGGCTGAGATGAAAGAAGTGAGGGTTTCAGTAGGCTTAATTCTGTTATTACAGTATTAAAACCCCACTTATTTTCCTTAAAAATATTTTTAAAATTATGTGTCAAAAAAAAAAGGGTAAAATGGAGTCCTTCATATCTGCTTGCCTCTTAGGATTGAAAAAAATTGCTAAGTTGTAAGAAAAAATTAAAAACCAAACTGCATTGGGCCTGATGGATAGTGCAGTGAGAGCCTGGGGATGTGTCATCTGTCTGAAGCTCAGCAGAACTTACATTTTTAAAGGAGCAACAACAAAATGCTAAGCAATAATTGTATTCCGCAGTAAATATCAGAAAGTTTAAAAAATGTGAAACTTTTTTTAGGAAAGAAATTAGAGCTAAGCTAGAAAACTCTAGAAGTGTATGTTACATTCCTTGAACTTCAGGGTGAACATTTATCTGCTTTTGCAAAGTAAATGCTTGATTTACCAGTAGGAAAAAGATTTTTTTTTTTTTTTTTTAATACTTCCATGGGTTTTTGAGGCAGTTATCTCTGTAGAGAAGGTGCTGAGGATCATCTCATCAGAGCAGGAGTCTTGCATCCCCAGCTCTGAGATCGTACCTCACAGCCAGCCTGAGCTCTGAACTTAGAGGTCCAGAGTTGGGAGATGCTGTGTGTATTTGCTGTGGTACCTGAAATATTTCAGTGAGGAAATGGAGAACAAAAAAAGTGTAGCAGCCTGTCAATCTTCTGCATGTCTGAATAAGTGTTTTCTTCAAAACTTAGCTTTAGGTTGTTTTTTGGTTGGTTGGTTGGTTTTTTTCCCACCACTCCCTGCTCAAATAGTACTTGTGTGGTGGTATGGCTGCTGACACATGAGAAACTCAAGTGACTTGTTCAAGGTCACATTCTGTTTACAACGTGGGCAGGGTATAAACCCTGACCTCAAATCCTTCTTTTTGTAGTTGGACACTGATCTAGTATCTGGGATTTTGCTGAACCTGGCGGTCAATGGTAAATAGCTCTTAATGCCTAGATAGTGGTGCAATGTGGTTCACTTCATAGCTGGAGATGAGCAGTTACAAGGAGCTCTGATCCTTCCTCCAGGGCTGTTGCAGAGCTGCTATTACTGTGGTATTGTCCTGGTGTGGACAGCTGCAGCATCTCTTGGTCGGTGCAGCGGTTAGTCAGCGGCAGTCAGTGCACTGAGGGGTGGCTGTGTGACCTACAGCCACCTCCTTTTACCCTGCTCCCTGTGGCTTCTCTCAGCTGCCCTGCTCCAAGTCCCTTCATGCCTCTTGGCTCCCTGCCCTGTCCCCTCTAACCGTCCCTGTCACCTAATATATACAGAAGACATTAAGGCTCTTCAACAGGAGTTTTAGGATTCCTTTCCCTGCCAGCCAAGAGCAGGTCTCAGCAGCTGCGGTCCCTGGCAGGTTAGTCTTGCCTTCATTGTTAAAAAGGACCAGCATATGCTTTTCCCACCCAGGACAGAGGGGAGTTCATGTTGTCTCACCTGAAGGGAGCATCTCCAACTTCTGTCAAGGTAGACAAGGACTGAGAGAGGTTTGATGGAGCTCAGATTTAAAGTCAGGAGCTTGCTGGCCCCAGCCTGCTTCTATGCCAGTTAGAGAAGGCTGCCATTCTTATGGCTGCCATATAACTTTAGGCAAGGGCATTTGAATTGGCATAGTATTTCATTGAATGTAAATGCTCTGACTTAACCTTGTTTTAACCTTTGCATGACTGTAGAAGGCTGTTGGTTTGAAAAGATCCCAGAGGGTGTTAAAACTGTCCATGTGGGAGAGTTCATTTTATAAATATAAACTGTGCAGGCAGCTTGCTCAGAAACAACATAAATTATTTAGTAATAAATGGTACTAGTGATTTTAGGAGAGTGCTGCATATTGATAAACTGGCTTTGGAAAGGTCAGCAGTCATAACTTAATTGCTCAAGGGCCTCCACTAATGATATCTCTGTGGTACGTGCACTAGCAGGGAGCATTGCTGCCTGAGCAGGGCTGGTGGGCGGCAGGAGCAGCATCTTTCAGGGACAGATGTGCTGATGTTGTTAGAACAAATGATGCCAGTTTCAGTTTTCAAACCTGGTTGCCCAACAGCCTTCAGTTTGCCCTTTGAATCCAAAAGACACTCAAACAGCTCTTGTGCATGTCCTGTGGAGCACGGGTCCAGGCTGTAAAGAAAACTCATTAGGAAGATCTTTGCCTTTTCTTTTTTCCCTTCCTATTTTACCTTCTATCTGGGTACACCCTGAGTTGACCCTATCATCCTGATTTAGTCTCAGCCTAGTAATTCCACACCTGCTTTTGTCTCAATGGCCTTTTGTTAGGTATGGACTAAAAATGTCAATTATGGACACAATTATTTGCATTGCTGAAGAGACTTGCATGACTTTCTAAATCTCCAATGTGTACAATTCTTTTACTTAAATTTGCATTTTAGTTGCACGTTTCCCAGGACTCTGGCTGGTGGAACTAGTTTGAGAGTGATGGAGCTCCATTTTTCCAAAATTGTGAAGGGTTTTCTGCAAACAAGTATGTCTCACTCCATGTTAAGGTATCAATTTTGTGAGGTGATCATTAAGAAGTGACAGGCTCTTATGGAGGCTGTACGACTCAGTAATTTCAGAAGTCGTGACTTGACTGTTTCCATATTGCTGACTTGCAAATTTGGGTTTTGCTGAGTGCTATGTTCAGATTTTGCCAAGTTGTGACCTACAAAATTAGAGTTGTGCGGTCACAACTTGCTGAGAGCTGGAGGTACTTGGGTTTCTGAGAGGCAGTGATAAAGTTTTTCTCTTTAAGCTCTTAAACTTACTTCCCAAACATCCTTATATTTAATTGTCAACAAAAAAATACATGGAACCACATATTCCTTCTTTTAAATGGGTAACTGTCCTTAACCCTCTAAGGAGAGTAGCTCTCCCTGGAGGATTCTCTGTCCTCGACTGCTAATGGGAAAAGAAATACCTGTGTAGATTTCAAGGATTTGGCTTCACAGGAAGATTCTGTATTTTATATACTCTTAATCTGCCCTGTCCTGTTGTTGGTAGTCACCTAAATATCAAACCACTTACCATTCACACTGAGTGGTGATGATCAGGCCTTCTGACAAGCCCTTGGTACTGCAAGCAGATCTTTAACATTGCTCCAGAGTTTCCGTTTGAGAAGATCTATTTTAAGAGTACAGGTGAATGACAAACATCCAGGGCTAAGAAGTGCTGAAGTGCGCAAATGGTCCTGATGTCAGCCAAATGAACTGGATCATCCAATTATTTTCAATTACAATTCTGGTCCTTTCCTTGATGTTTTCCTATGTTGATATCTGTGTTGCTAATGTAGCCAACTCTGGCATTATGATCCCCCTTGTTGCAACGTGCTGTGCTTAATTGCTTTGCCTCTGTAACAAACAGACATTCTGAACAATTAGACAATAATATGGAAGCAGGAAAGGAAAATAGCTCAACATACTTTCATTTTAATTATGCTGATAGTGCACCCCATGGTTTTGAATCAATGCTGGAATAATGTTCTTCTGATAGTCTTCAATAACCTTAAACGAGATCTAATAAATTTTTATTTTTGTGTGAAGTTTAGAAGGAAAAATCCCTTGTTGTTGATTTTATTCTCAGTTGAAAATCACAACTCTCATGATTTGTACATTTGTGTTCTAATAGGATGTCCACCCCCATTGAACAAATCACTTAAACACCTTAATTACGATACTGGAAGGGATTACACTTCAAGCATATATATTTTGTAGTTTCCTGAGTTGCTGCTCTGTTGTAAAAACAGCCCTTTTGCATTTTAGAAGTTGGTGAAATATGAAGAATTATATTTAGGGCTGTTTTTCCTACACACAATCACAAGTTTCTATGCATCATTTTTTTTTAAAGCTAATAAGCTGACAGTAAGCAGAATAGACTCTTTGCAAGTAGGCAGGAAGATTGGTGACATAAAATGAATGCCCAGCTGCTTTATTCTTTAAAATTAAATAAAGCTGATTTTGGAAGTGCTGCTGCTGAGCCTTGCTGACACTAACACACAACTTTGCTGTATTGTGCTATACAGCCACAGGTACATATTTAGCTCCTTAAATCTTCTTCATCAATGTCACAATAATAAAACAAGCAGCAGGAAAACAGCCAGTTTTCTGAGATGATATGGGAAGCAAACAAATTAATCCCTTTGTTAATACAGTTTACATGGAATTACCATAATTTTTAAACTATGACTTTTGACAGCTTTGCTGCTATAAAAAAGCATCTAAGGTACATGGAAAGCCTCTGTGAGCTGCTCCTGTAGTCTTTATAATAAATAAAGCAAACAAAATTTAAAGAGGGCATTTTAAAGCTCAGAGGATGTGACAAGATATCTGTTTCTACCTCTGGGAAATGGTTAGGGTATTTAAGGATATACCTGGGTATACTGTGCTTAGTTTCTAGTGAACTCAGCAAGGGGTTGTGCCATGATACTGCTGAAAAAAAGTTTGTTTCACACATCTTAAACTCCCAGTCTTTGTGGGGAAACAGCTGGAAGTTTGTCATAGAATCATAGATCTCTGGTGTTTGACTGTCCAAATTAGGTTTGCAAGACTGAGCACCCCTTGTCTCTGTACACATAACTGAGGACAGAAATTGTCTTCAAAAACTTTGTGATGAGCACTCTCAGGAATATTTGGTTTAGTAAGGGTTTTGTACTGGCAAATCTGGTTGTGGAAGCTCCAATTTAAGTCTGCACAGCAACATGGAAAAGAAAGGGCTGAATAAGCTCCCAGTGCATGTGGGATGCAATATGGTTGGCCAGGTTTGTGCTCACGTGTGGCACCCCCCAAGTCCTTTGGGTGTACCTCTGGCTGGTTACACAGGCATGATCGTGGTCTGTATAAGCAATATATCAGTTTGCCTAAGGAGCCTGAAAAATGACTTTGAGTGGGTTCAAATTATTACAAAATGGATATGACTTTAAAAGAAAAAGGAAAAAAATTCTTTGCTCACTGGGTGATTAGTACTTTGAAATTCCTGTCTTTAGCTGCTTTTCTTAATACGGTCTAGCCTGTGATGCCTATTAAAATAAGGCTGTTCTCTGGTTACTGTTTTAGAATGCACAAGTTTTTACAACTTAATTGGAAAAAGAGTTTCAGCAGAGAATTTTATACATGGACAACCAATTTTAGAGTGTGTGTATAAGCATGTGCAGGATTCTTGCTCAGTTTAAGATTTTTAAAAAGCAAATGAGTGATAGATACCAACCTTTAAAAAGAGAGGCCTCATGCGAGCCTGTGACATTGGCTATCAAATAAAGAAGGCCCCAAAGTTATTACTACTGAAAACTTGACTGTGTACACTGAAGCGCTCACTGCATCAACTCAGGATAAACAAGCGTGCTTATTTTAATTGCTACTCAACATTGTGGTTGTACCTGACTTCCCCAAAATTGAGTGTAACAACACTTGTGCTTGGATATAGCTTGTCAAACGGTTTTACAAACATTAGTATATTAATGCTAACCGTTGTATCACTTCATATACAGCTGAATATAGATCCCAGGCAGTAGTGTTCTAGCTGTAATCTCCAGACTGGCTGCTTCTTAATAATTCACTTTGCCCATAGTGTCTCTTAAGCAAAAGTTTTGGAAGAAAACTCAGAGATCTGCTTGATTTACAGTGATCAAGTAGACAAGTGCCTCTGCTTTCCAGCCTGAAAGATGTTTTCTGCTAAGCAGCAGATGTAGTTGTCGGTGGAGAAAATTATTTTATATTACCTGAGTTTCTCAACCACAGCATAAATGAAGTGCTTCCTGTAATACAGAGCATTTATGGATAATATTTATAGAGTAATTGCCATACAATCACTGCTCCACTGCCAAAGATTTCAGTCAGTTATGGATCTTGTGCTAAAAATCCTGTTGGGGACAGCTCAACAAAAACATCATAAATGTTTGCAAAAATTATGTGAGGTCAGTTGGTTTGATTTGACTTGATGTGGACATTCAATATGCTGCACTGCCTGGTGTTGAGAACATTTTAATTTCAAGTCTGAAAAACAGGAAGCCTCTCAGATAAAAAAATTAGTGGGAAGTTGGAATGCAACTAACCAGTATTGAGGGTATCCAGAAAAAAACAAGAGTCTGTTGTCCTTTGGGTGACTCCATGAGTTGTGCTCTTTCAGAAAAAGAACAAGAAATCCAGTTCTAAAATATTGGTAATTTTTTCTTGCTACATAGCATGTTTTTGATAAGCATTCTCATCTTTTTCTTGAAAGATGCAGCCTTTTAATTTGTGAAAATAAGGTTCTTGATGGCAAATCCAGCTGAACTTTTATTTGAATTTTTCATCTAACAGTAGAAAAATCTTTAATCTAAATCCAATGTCTAATATCTTTGATTGTTCTTATCTAATATTGAATCATGGCCAATTGTATTTAATTTTAGTTCTGAGAGTTCATTGTTTTCTTCTGTCTAACAATAAATATTTACTCTTTGCTAGGAAGAACAGTGATCCTTCCCTGTGGAATACTACTTCTTCATAATTTGTAGCATGTGTAATCTAATTTTTTTGACAACTTTCACTGGAAAGCAGCGAGAAAAGGGATCTATTGTTAGCTGCTTTTATGACTTTAGAAAGTTGAGCTGGGGTGTGGTTTCCTTACTGTTCTGCAAGCTGTGCACTTTCCCGATTCTCTTGTGCTGAGTCACCAAAAGCAGGATCTCATAATGTAGCTTTTGCTGTCTGCATTACCAAGCTACATGGTAGTCAATGTTTTACTCCCTAAACTGAGCTGTCAGAGTAGCAGGTTGATTGTTTCTCATTAAGGTTCTGCAAAATGCTCAGCTGTGTTTGGGGGAATTTGCTGTGAGTTGGCTGCAACTTTCCCTGACCTTTAATTCAATTTATTTGCTTTTTCTTCTACAAAGGTTCTCAAAGTCAGCAAAAGAAATAATCTGACTGTGCTGATTAATCCAAGGAAGTGTCCCAGTTAAGGTGTAAGTTAGGCAAGAGACTTCTTTGGCAGAAGGAATTCCGTGGAGATAAAGCAGCGGTGTGGTAAGGGCTGGCTGGTTTAAAATGATCCAGTTTGTATGGTAAGACATCTGTTTTGCCACAGTACCACGTTCTGTGCCTCCCCCTGAGCTCTGCACAGAGCAGCCAAGGCTGAAGAGGTCAAGGAGGACTGGTCTTTCATCAGAGGAGGGAGCTTGCAGAGGAGGAAGGTTGGGGCTGTCTGCCTTGCCCTACAAGAGCACTCCTGGATGGTGGTGATGATTTTAGTATGTCCAAGGAGGGTATAGTTTTGGGGATGCTGTGGCTCTATCTCTGATTGTATATATGTGGAGGCATCCTGTGTGAAGCACTTTGGGCTTCCTGATTTCAGACTTGCCAGTGTCTGCAAATCTTGAGGCTGGACTTTGAATATTCAGTCATTTAATCTCCTGAACTGGCTATGCACATGCCAATGTGTTCTCTGAGAGTTGATATTATGTTCCACTGAGGCTTTTTTTTTGCCTTTTTTTTTTTTTTATTTGCTTGATAAAATTTCCAGGGGCTCCCTTCTCAAAGAGAGCTATTGCAGGGTCTTGTTCTCCAATGACCTGGAAATGTTCTTATTGCTAATATTTTCTTCATAAATTTTGCTTCTGAAGCCTTATAATCTACTGTCCAACCTAGCCCAGGAATTAGAAAGATCAATTTTTGTATTGGTGGTGATAGCTCTGTTGTAAGCTGGTGTTGTTCCTGTAATCTTGGTAGAATTCCAGTGGGGATTTGTGCATTGTATATGGGGGGACTGCTTGACTCTTCTCTTCACTGATCTGCTTTTCTTATCAATATTTGCCACGCTCCAGCAATGTTATATTTGCTTTTTTTGTGGAACAGCAGTGTCTGGCCTGAAATTTCTGTATTTTATGCTCCACTGAGGTAAAGAATGGATTTCCTCTTGTAAAGCAGGGGTATATGCAAATATCCTCTCCCTGGCACTTGCAGGAATCTAATAGCTTAAGCACTTTATTAGCAGAGTACCACAGTTGCTGTTGTTTTGTGTTGTCAGAAGGTGAGTTAGAAGAAATATTAGGCATTTGTTTCGTCATTCACAGAATTCACAGAATTCACGCATTCACAGAAACAAGCCTATATTCAGCTTTTTTCCATGTTGTACTGGAAAGGTTGGGGGTTTTATTTAAAACAGGAGTGTACTTTTGCATTCAGTGGTTGCAGAATTCAGTGAGATAAAGTGTGCAACATGAACTTATAGAAATCCATTCTGTGGTTGAAGAAGAATCGATGACCCTAAAAAGAAATAAAAACAAGAGTAGTGCTCTTTCAAGTGTTTGCACTGTCACTCTAGAGTAGCTGTGAATACAGGGCAAGTTGGATACTGTTTGCTCATACCACCATATGATCTTGAGAGTAGCTGTCTTTCATATTCATGGAAGAATTCCTGTAGTTTTACGTGAAAATAAAGGCTTTGTAGCAAAGTTGACAAAAATTGTCTGGAAAAATATAATATCCCATAGCTGATTAGCACTGGAGCACATGATGTTAGAGTCAAGATGTTGATTCTTTGGAAACAAATTAGCTTAAATTTTATTGAAAATTATTGATTTTCATGGTCAGAGGTTAACGAGGTTTGTCTTTCATTTAGCTTCCCAGCTCTTGGGAGAATAATGAAATTGCCTGGAGACACAGACCATTCAATTAAAATCAACAGATGAGTCAAACTTATTAGAGTTGATTTTGGGTACTCTATCAATTTTTTGTGCATTTTAGTATCTTGGGCTTTTGAAGAAGTGTGTTAAGGGATGGTTTTTGAAACACGTGGCATCTATCAGTTCATTTTCTGTATATGTGAGACTCTGATACATTACTGATAGGAATGGACCCTGATGACAAAATTAGGAGCACTAGACTGACAGATCAAATTAAATGAGCTGGGAAGAGTTAATATAGAAGAGAATAGGGCAGAGAGAAAGTATCAGAAGATGGCAACAAGGCAGTGGCAGCCTGCGGGCTGCAACATTGATGCCTGCCCATTCTCCCTGCTGAGCCTCCGCATCTCATTACAGCAGCAAGATGCCTTTTTTGCTCACAAACTTTGAAGGAACTTAATACCTATGCAATTCTAGCACCTCTGCCAGATTTGGGGAAAGTGAAGCAAAAGGTTCCTTGTGAGAGAAGACGGTACCGTTTTCTGTCACTCTGCTTTGATCTGTGTTGCTCCAGCAGAAACAGCTCATATAAGAGCAGCTTTGGAGGCTGGAGGCCTCCAAAGGACCACATGCCTGTGCCATGCACCTCCTCAGCACCGGAAAATGGTGAGGGAACTACCTAACCTTTCAGCTGGTACTGTACTCCCCTCAGGCTCCCATATACTGAGGGAATCACCCTGTCTGCCTCTCTGTGGCAGTTGCGTTTCACTGCATTCTCTCTCAGGTATGCCAAGTGTCAGAGATGATGGTGGGACTCCAGAGGACACCTGAGGGTTCAGCATGGCCTATCATGCATTACAACCGCTTCTTCTCAGGGGAGCTGCTCTACATGGACTGAGAAGTAACTTCCCACACTGCTCTGTTGTCCTGGCATAAATTGAGAGTGAGTCTGCTAGAGACTGTGGGGTTGCTGCCCCTGTAAAGGAGAAGTAGCTGAAAGGAAAGTCTGACTTTCTTCTCCCTTTATTTCTCTTCCTGCATAGCCTCCACCATTTCAGGACAAAATGAGGAAAAAATGAAGACAAAAGCAAATGCCTTTGGCATACTTTTGCCCTGTCAATATAATTCATTTCTCAAAGAAGGGAAGCATACAGTTCAGATGTCCTTCTTGTCTGTTCCAGTTGTATTACACAAGGAACTCCAGCCAATCCAAGCAGTTAGCATGTTTTCGCCAAGTTTCAAAGCCACAGGCTTTCCTAGATGTTCTCTCCAGTACAAGAGAGATGCACTGGGGCTCCGAGTTTGCAGTGGCCCGTGTACAAGTATGTCCTGTCCACACAGAGTTCATAGCAACACTGGGGTTTAAGTTACCATGATGGCTGCAGGAAGTCAAATCCATTGCTGAACTGTTGCAGCTGTTTTGCTGCTTGTTCTTAAACAGAAATCATCTAGGGGCATGGAGACAAAGCACATGGGAAAGGCTGAGATTCTCGGTGCTGGTGCTGTCTTCACCTTGGTCTTTGCTCTAAAAGATTTACCCTCAGGAATCCCAGACCCTGAGACCAATGGGAAAGTTGGGGCAAGGAAGACTTATCTTTGCTGAAGGAAGATAAGGTTAGGGTGCATTTAAACAAATGGTGGTTGTGAGTAGTCAGTATGAATTTACAAAACGGAAATGATGTCTGGTCAACCTGATAGCCTTCTATGATGAAACAATGAGCTCAGTTATGTTATCTAGACATTAACAAGGCTTTTAACACTGTCTCCCCAGACATCCTAATTGACAAACTGACAAAGTGTGGACCATGAGGTGGATGGAAAACTAGTTGAACTGTCAAGCTTGAACAGTTGTGATCAGCAGCACAAAGTCCAGCTGGAGGCCAGTGGCTAGCTATGCACCCCAGATGCAGACACTGGGGCCAGTGCTGTGTAACATCTCCAGTACTGACCTGGATGATGGGACAGAGTGCTCCCTCAGCAAGTTTATAGATGATACAAAACAGGAGTGGTTGATAGGTGTGTGTGTCTATATAAAATCACTTTCTGCTGGATTTCTGTTGCTTATTTCTCTTGCTTATTTGTTTCTGTTGTTTTGAAAGTGCAGAAAGTTTTCTACCCCAAGTGTACCTGACTCCATCCTGCCAAACCACTGTGGCCCACAATTGTTATCCTCTTGTGTATGAACTGAGGTCTCTCAAAAAGAATTGATTTGCTAAGTAGTTGAGAATAAAGGAACTGGGGAAATTTAGTAGGTTAAATTAGTTACTATATGGCAGTTATTCACAGGAGCAGAGCAGAGCTACTGACAGAAAGGTGCTTAGAAGTAGGTGCCAATATAATGTCAGAAGTTGCTCAGTGCTTCACTAGCATTCTAGTTGGCTGAAATGCAGAATGTCATACTCCTGGGTTAATTTATAGGACAATTGTGTTGGCAAAGAAATTTAATGAGAGCCTATGGGGCTTAGTAAATAGGGTTTGTGGTGGTTTGAAGGGATCTTTGAATATGCTGATCTCTAAGGAACTCTATCTCTCTCTCCCTCTTTTTTTTCTTAGGCCTCGTCCTTTCATAATAGGGCCAAACCACTCTGCAGGTTTGGTTTAACAAATCCCAGAGCTCTGCTGTTCCAAAAGGAAAAGGTGGATGGGAAGGCTTGATCTTACCATGGCATGTGCCTGAGGTGGGACGTCCACCCTGTTGCATACTGTTAGCAAGCAGCAGCTTGGTGTAAATGGACAGGTCGCAACTATTTTAACTGTTCCAGGTGATGATCTGAGAGTCTCACAGAGGTCCCGGCACTGTGCTGGGTATTGCTCAATTAGAAGCACTATTCAGCACAGCAAGGCATTTCTGAGAGCCAGCTCAGACAACTGATGTTTCTGCAGCATTTTTGACCTTTTGCACAAAGAGGTAGTGAAGGTGTCAAATGACTGCAACCTAGTTTGTGTCCTCTCTGTGGGCAGAGGCAGCAAAGAGGATTGTTTCCTCTCAAATCAAGCTGATTTCTTCACAAAAGGCTGCAGGGAAATATCCAAAATGGCACAAGATCTTTAGGACTTAAAATTCCATCACTATGGGACATCAGAAGTTGTCAGATAACCAATCAGGAAACTCTTAACCCAAATCAGACTGGAGTGGCTGGTGTTTTGCCTTTTTGTTTTCAGGACAATGACCTATGTTACAAGGGCCAAATTTGTGTTTGAGGTAAGGTCTCTAAAGCTTATAGTCATGAAGGAAATCTCTGGACTGCGGGAGGAACCAGGTTCACATCAGGGACATGCAGATCCACACAGCCAGCTGGGATTGTGTCTCTTCTCAGTGCTGTGCAACTCCTGACTAATAATAAAGCAATGCTGCTGCCTACAAATAGAGGATCTTTATGAGAATCTGCATCTGTTGCAAATTAGTTTTAAAAACTGGTGTCCCTTTTAGTACATGTGATTCAAGTCAAATACTTTCTATTACAAAGTAGAAGCTTCTTTTATGTAAAGCAAGATATTTGCCATTTTTCAAGCTGAAATCTTTCCAGGTTCAAAGTAAGGCATTGTCCCTCATCCTTCAGATGTAGCCAGAATGACTTGGAAACTCAGGCAGCAGAAAAAGACAGACAGAGTGTTTAGCCACATGTGTGAAATCAATGTGAGACCAAGCAAAACCACTGTCCTACGTTGTTGGGCAGAGTGCTGAGGAACTGGCTGCAGTCCCATTGTTACTGGCAGTGGAGGTCTTCTGCCCTTCACACCCTGTCCCACAAGGATGCTCATGAAACTGTCATGTTGCTGGTAGAGTTGATAATCTTCATATAACTTGGAAGATTTGATAACATTTGCTAGGAAATTATTATTTTGAGGGGTTTCCCTTTTGTTTTCAGCTTCAACAGCTCTGGCATGGTCCAAAAGACAGATTTCCATAGATGTTCCTGTTCCTTGACTAGTCGCAGGGTACAAGGAAACTAAATTTAATTAGTATCTGAGAAGCACCAAAAGCTGAGGCTCTTTTTCAATCTGATTTCATTCCTAGGGTGTCCACAGCAGCAGAACATTGTAGAAAAATCAGCATTCACGCTCTAGCCTTCAACAGTTACCTTGTGTGAATATCATGAATGCTATTTCATCATCATGAAGATTAACCAAATGAAATAGAAAGGTCAAATACTAAAAAAAAAAACCAAACCACAATTAAATGAGCATTTCCATCTAGTGAAAAAATCAATCAGGAATGAAATTTGGTTTTCCACTTCCAGTAACCTCAAACATATTTGAATGTGTATCTCTGAGGAGCTGAAAAGACAAAGTGCTCCTGTCCCATCGCTCCAACAAAGCACATTCTGGTAGCAATGGAGAAGTGATGGTTTTATTTTAGAAATGCCAAGTGTAAGCACCTTCCACTTGATTCAAAACAGGCTTCTTTGATGGCTTTGAACTACAGACAACTAACAGGTTTCTACTTTCCACATTTTGCTGACACATTTTGAGGTTTCATTCTGTGACATTGGTCATACTATGTGGTCCCAGGTCCTCTTCCCAGCAGCAAAGAGAATAACAGGAACGGTTGCTTAGGAAAGGGATATAAGCAGCAGGGCGTTTGTAAAACAATCCTTCTCCTCTCATCTTCTGCTGCCCAGGACACAACCTTGGTGCTTTTAGCTCATTGTGTTTGTTTATCCTGTTAGAATTCTCCTCCATAAAAGTGCATGTGCCCCTTTGGAAACAATTTGTCCTGTTTGGCTTTAGCCAGGTGCATTAACGTTGGCTTACATTTTTTTCTTTAAACCTTTTCTAATAATTCTTGATATTTTACTAGCCATTTTGATTACTGTTGAGGATTGATTTTGTTTTCACTCAGAACTAACTAAAGGTTCCAGCATATGTACACTGAATGGCATTAGCTAATGTAAAGCCTATGGATTTGCATGTATTATTATTTTTCCGAGCATGCAATGCTTTCTTCAACAACACTGGGCTTCGGCTATTCTTTTATCATCCAGTTGCTTAGTATTGCAAGTTTCTTATGCAATGGTTCATGGTCCACTTTAGATTTGATTATCCTGAATGGTTTTGTATCACCTGCAAACTTTGTCTTTCATTATTCATCTCTTTTTCCAGATCATTTATGAATAGAAGTGTACGTTTTCTAGTCCTTAATGATCCACCTTCAGAAACATTGATTTCTGCCACCGAAATCTGCCTTTTGAAAAAGCATTACAGAATTCAATAAGAATTGCCAGCTTTCACAGAAGACTTTTTGGGCTGTTTCATGAAATACATATCTTCAGTAACAAAAATCATCTAGTACCGCCACTTCTGAGCAACTGCACTATAATCTTTTTGATAGAGAAGAGCTGTATGTGTAAAAAAGGTTGATGTTGAATGAGTTTAGTGGTGAACAGAAGTGACTATGTAAAAATATAGAGGTTTTTTTTCAAAGTACTATTTTTTTAACACCTGCCATCCCATGCCCCAGTGGCAGGAAAACAGCCAAAATTTTAGAATCACAAAACATTCCACCCATATGTTTATTTTCTTTAGGTTTGGGGTTTTTTTTTTTTTTTACATTCACTTTGATAGACTTTCTCTCTCTCAAAGCAGTGAAACTCAAGCTTAATAGAAAGAAGCAATCTGGTATTACTGGGTATCCTGCTTTGCTAGAACATATTGTCTAAATGCATAGTTTTGAGCACAAGGTGCAAAGTTCATGGCCAAAATAGTTGTTTGGAGTTCCTTTTCCTGCACCAAAGCACATTGCTTCTGGGGAAGATGTGGTCATTCACTTTCTTTCTTGGTGTGCACTAAGACACAGACCTCTTTTCTAATGTCCCAGGGACAAGACACTACAGATTTCAGAGTTTTGAGGCCACCAAATTGGGCTTAAGGCCCAACTCCTTCATTACTTACATATGTTTCCTATTAGCTGTAATCTAATTGCAATTTACCTTCATTGTGGATAACAAAAGAGGAAAACCAGGACTAAAGAGGCTTGCGGAATAGCCCTGAAAATCAGCCTGCAGTTATCCAGATATCTGCAAAATAACAATTGCCCTTTTCTTGTGCTCCCTTCATTAATTTCAGTTTCTGTACCCTTGTTCCAACCTGGCTTTCAGTTTGCACAGTGCATGTTTTCCCTTGTGTCTGAGAATCACAAAAAAAATGTTTTTAAACTTTTGTCACAAGCCATCCCTGATAAGCTACAAGTCAGCTTCCCACTTTGACACTCCTGTAAAG
Organism: Coracias cyanogaster; assembly: GCA_033124195.1. NCBI lineage: Eukaryota > Metazoa > Chordata > Aves > Coraciiformes > Coraciidae > Coracias > Coracias cyanogaster. The sequence continues at coordinate 89,946 of JAVSBS010026383.1, read as the reverse complement.
AAAAATCTGTGTTCTGGTGTCATTCAGCCAGCAATTAGGTGATGATCACAGTTAATGCCATCTCTCTTTCAAGTGTGTCAAGGTCGCTTGTCTGGAGCGCACTGCAATAAAACCTACTTTGACAAGATTAAACCATATTCAATCCCTATTACAGAACAGAACAATTCGATACAGACTCAGTCCATTCTGACAAGGCACCCAGGTCTTGAATTTATTTTTATAGTTTACAGAATTATTTCAAAGGACCGAAAATATAAAAGTGACATGTCAGCATTCCCTGGCTACTTAACAATCCACTATTGTGGTTTAAAATAACCTCTTTAAGTCTTCGTTTCACTGTTACTCAAATAGATGAGAAAAGTTAGCTATTATGCAAGTGTTGCTGCCTCAATAATCCAAGCAGAGCAGTAACTAGGCACAAAAAATAACTTTGCCTCTCCTGAAGCTAATTATTTTGGTGTCAGGTATTAAAAAATACCAGGATTTTAGAGTAGCAGAAACTCTTATAGTGACTATGAGACAGGAATACTTTTATAAGTATATAAAAGAGTATAACAGTTAATAATCAAGTCACAGCTGCCTCACTGTCACAGTTTTCACATTGATAGCAGTCAGGCTGGAATTTGACCCTGCAGGTTTAACACAGTAGTCATGTTTTGTCGTTAACACCTTGGTTCTGTCAGATGAGAATGAATCAATGGTGCATTAGCGCTTCCTAAACCTCGGAACAGTTTTCAGTGGAGTTGTAGTCCTGGAGAAACAAGCCTCAGCCTGAATTGGATTACCTTACACATGCAAGTCCATCTACCAGAGCAGTAATTCCACCATGGTGATTCTGCCTTGCCTCCAATCCTGTTTTCCACGCTGTAACCCAGCTAACTTTTTTTTTGCAGTTATTTCTGATTTAATTCACTATGCTTATTGCATCTTGTTCCTCTGCCCCAAGTGTGGATAGAGCCGTTGTTTCTAATGGGAGACAGAGAGGTAGGTTTTCTGGTTTTCTGTCTGTAGGGCTTTGCTGGTTTAGCTGCAGAGCTCTCTGGTATCACAGCTCTGGTGCAAGAACAAAGTCCATGCACTTCCCAAAAGAAATGTCAGGGATGGTGACGCTGCTGTCGAACTTTGATAAGGTCCATTCAAAAAAGGCTCAGCACTCGCATTGCTACAGCAAGTGACATCTGTACATGTGTGCCAGCCTAATGTGACATGTCTTTGGCTTTAAGACAAGGATATCAGCGCCATCTAGTTAGCTAGGGAGTTTGGTGCAAAATGCTTTTAAGCAAAGGTGACACTTCTGGCATTAGTTGTGACAGCTGACCTTTCTTTAGATCATTGCACTCCTAACAGATCTCTTAACATAAGTGGCACTGACACATGACAGAAGTCCTTAGGCGTTCAGATGCACTGCACAAGTCCATTAGATGTTACAGTCTACTGTCAGCTACAGTCAAATCCTGCAGCTGCTGCTGGGGAAACAGGGCATTTCTGTAGGTGATGGCAAGAATATGTCACCAAACTAGTAGTCTGTGTGGTCAGGGTGGCTGACAACTCTGTCAAGTGCTCTCAGCTGAAGAAATCTGTCTCTCTGGATTGGAAGGGACAACGATGTGAGAGAGCAGCTGAGGCTGGGATGGAGTTATTCTTTCCTTTGTATCTCAGAGATACAGCTACTTTTCTGGTTACGCTGTTATGCTTTTCAGACAGCCCCAGTAAGACACTGGTCTGAAAGGTCATGGCGCATGGCTCTACATCCTACAGCTCAGTAAGCACGTGGCAGCTGTGTGGCTGAATGAATGCTAATGAATAGAGAGTATGCTTAGAGGATTGATGAGGGGCATGACATTGCTCTGTGCTCCCTCCAGAGCCAATCTCTAGCATTGTTGTGTGAATGAAAGTCAGATGTCTTCTGCTGGTGAAGTTTTGTTGTATTTCACTTCTTTTACCGGACTGCATTGGTGAGAATCTTGACTGTGAAATTCTCCCTTCTAGCAAAGGGACCTTCTGCAACTTATTTCTTTAGATTCTTTGTGTAAATAATTTAGAAGGCCTCTCCTCTTGCCTTTGGAGGTCATCCTGTAGCATTTCCTGCTGTTCTCCTGCCCAGCGGGATGCACTGATTAGATGGTGGCTCATTAGTCACAGTAGTATCTCTTTCAGTATTGCTTGAAATTGTTTCCAAGATATAAAGTCATGTTATGCCATATCAATCAGCACAATTAATCCACTTGTTTTGAATTACATTATAATGGTTTTATGAACAGAAGAGTGATGGGGTGTTTTATCTAGCACTACAAGAAGTTTTCTGCTGACTGGCCACCTTCGTCAATGTTGCTATTAGCAGGACTGGAGATGGTTGTTGAAGCAAGTCTTTTTGATATCTAGCTAGAAGTCATCATCTACTCTGGTGAAACTGTGAATCCCCAGAGATCCCCTGGACCACATATCTATTTAATCAATTAGCTGTTATGTAACTAATCTGTCTGGGCTAAATGGGAAGCCCTGTTGTGGGCTGTATAAATTAAGGAGTGTTGTTTATACTATGGATTTCCTCAGATTATGATTAAAGATCAGTGTATATCTTAAGAATCGCTTTTGTGAGTCTTAAATATTATTTATGGCAAGACTAAAAGAATATTCTTTCAATATCTGTCATCTTTCTGCTTAGCAGAGCTGATGAGAGATGAGTCCAGTTACTGAATCACAGAAATTGGAAAAGGCTACAATAGCGATTGACTGAGATTCAAACTATCATTCATAACTGCATTCTTTAAAGTTGAAGATGATGCACATAATGCATGTATTTTCCCTCAGTAATACTTGGAGATAAAATATATGTAATTTTAGTCTCGTGCTTATGACTTTCAGTTTCAGCAGCAGATAGCAATGAAAGTGGTCCTCCTTCCTTCCCATGCTACCAACCATGAATTTCTTTTCCCTTAGCTTTCACATTTGTGCAGTTTCACAGTGAATTGTATCTATCCCTTGATCTAACAAAAAATGGCAAACGGAACCAATGCAGTGTGCAGCTAACCCTGGAGAAGTGGACGGTAGGAGCTGCTGCTGAGAGTGAGCAGGGAGAGAGACAGGGAAGCCTCTTGTGGTCATCATACAGATCGTAGATAGATCAATTGTAAAGTTCCACCCGGACTTCAAGGATTTATTGGAGGATTCTTGGAGAAATATGGGTCCCTCACCCTTGAAGTTCAGGGACATCTCTTGAAGTTTCTTTTCATGAAAATATGACAACTTCTGTAGTATAATATGCTGCTTTCATAAGTACAAGTAACTCCTACTACTTATGCATAAAAGGGCTTGTGCGTGTAAAAGGAACCTTGTTTTTAAGGAAGGAAAATGAGTTAGAAACTTTACAAAGTCTTCAGGGGAGTTTGTTTATTTTTATTCCTCTAAACAGAAATTGACTCTACATTGCAAGGAGTTAGTGCAATACCTGCCATAGTCGAGCACTTTTTGATTCAGTGGGATGGGTATGAGCGTGCTGCACCTCTAGAGTTCATAAAAGGTGTATGGTGTAATTCTCTCCAGAACAGTTTGAAAGCAATGTAGGTAGTTTGCACTATGTTTTCACCCATTCTAGTCTAGATCAGGTGCTAAGAAATATTGCAACTACCTGTCTACTCTTCAAGAGTCTAAAGGCATTAGTGCATTTCTCTAAATGAAATATGTTCACTTCATATCATGTTACAATACATCATGTTGTAAAACAACATGACAGTGTGTCAGGATGTGACAAACAGCTGGTGCAGTGCATTAAGAAATTTAAATGAAAATTAGTTTAGACCATTTTTCTTCCCATCAGCTGGAAGAACAAAGGCTCAATCTGACATTTGTAGATCAGCTCAGTAACAGAGAGGATCTGTGTGTGTTTATCCTTCTCCAGTTCCTAGCAGGTGGGCTGTGTTGGTGGGCAACTTTGGACATGTTTCATTGACTGTAATGATGGGATTCTTTAAGAACATAGCATGTAAATTTGGGGAAAGGAAGATGCTTAGTTGTTATTAACCTTAGCTGCTTTTTGAGAGGGATTTTGATGGTTCCAAAGAAAATACTTACTTATATGAACAGATTATTCTGCAGTCACCCTGAGTGTCCTCCCATGCTGAAGTCACACATGGTTTCACAAAAGCTTGTAACTTTCAACTTCTCATTTCATCTTCTGCCGGACTTTCTAGGTTAAATTTTGTTCTTGATTATTTTGAAAGTAAATAATTGCAGTTCTTTAAAAATTATTTCTCTTCATTATGGTAAACAAAGAGCAGAATCTGATCTGTAAAACCATGTATTCTAGAAATTATACCTACCCAATCTTATTACAGAAGACTGGAACAACTCCTATTAATATTATGCTGCAATGAAAAACAGTAATTTCTTAAATCTTGTTCCTCAGTTCAGAAACTGGAATCTTAGTTAAGATTCAGAACTCATTCATTTTCTGAGTCCGTGACTGCTTTGTTTCATTAATGAAGGTGTGTTGAGGTTTAGGTTCAACCCACCAGACCTACAGCTAGATGCTCTCTGTTAACCCCTCTTCCCCCCCATGCCTTCCCCAAATACAGGAAGAGAAAGAGGACAAGGGAGAGAGAGTTATGGCCCCCTCCCCTCCCAAATGGGAGAGGAAGGGAATGAGAGAGTGGCTTCCGGATTAGAAAAGAAAACTAAAACAGCTTTAATGAAGATAGTAATAATAAAAAGGAATATATACAAAACCAGTATCGAACCCAGACTCCCCCTGATGGCAATTACATCACTGTCACCACTGAGGCTGTGGAGCAGGCACTGGCAAAGTCTCTGACTGGGCTCAGCAGCAGATGGGAACGACCTTCAGAAACACACAAATAAGGATCAAAGGCAGGGCTGAGAAGTGAGAAGGCCAAAGGGAAGGGTCTGAGAAGGGAGAAGTCCCTAAGGCAAGTGAAGGCCAGGGGAAGGGCTGAGAGGAAAGGATTGAGAGCCTCATGATCCCTCAGATTTATAGTGAATATGATGTATATGGGCTGGAATACCTCATTGGTCAGTTTAGGGTCACCTGTCTTGGCTTCTCCCACTCGCAGTTGTGGCCTTTCACTTTCTGCACCCCCTGATGCGGTACACAAGAGTTAGCAGTGACCTTGGTCTGCACACCAATCCTTGGTAGTAACTCTAAACATCAAGCGTATCACTGCTAGAAGCAGACACTGTCTGCAAAAACA